>OMLF01010116.1:0-22478 GCA_900302615.1 Holocentrus rufus
GTTCTCCCACTTCCGATTTGCCAAAATAAAAGTTTCATACCCCATATAGATTCTGGCATTTTCCTCAGTTGTCATCTTGATATGGACCTGTTATTATGGATTTTATTAACTTAACTGTATAGTCGTATTTTGGCTCATATACTCCAATAAACAGCACGTCAGTATGACATCAGTTTAGCTCATTGTTTTATTTTGGTACAACGGCAGTTGGAGACATCTTTGATGTTGAAAATTGACGGAGGTGCGCTCTCTCTCTCTCATAACGTAAATTAAGGTCTCGCTCATGCCAATTAGATAGTCAAGTACTTAATTATTTATTTTTATATTTTTACAGTTGGGCTTCTTAACCTGTTTTCTGTCTAAACTAAATATAAGTTACATTTAAAATGAAACAATGTGTTATTTATGGCCATTATCAAAGGCAAACTCAGTGTAGTCAAATAGGGCTTGCAGTAGCCGCGACGCAGCAGAAACGCAGCAGAAACGCAGCCGGTGTGGACGCCGACACGCGCGTGAGACGCAGCAGCTCAGCAACGCAGACGCGACGCAGCCAAGACGCATCCAGTGTGGACCAGGCCTAAGACTGCAAGGATGTGTTTAAAAATAATTATGACTATGTTATTCAAGGTTAGCATTATTAGCAATTGCAATTTAGATGTCATAACTTTAAAAACAGAGCAAACAATTTCCTGTTAATGCTAAGCTAATGTACCAAGCTAATTTCTTCAAGCTAGTTGGCAATTGTGGTAGCACCACTGTTAAATGTAAATAAATCCAACCTTAATGGTACTTTTATTTAACCAACTCACAAACTTTGCCTATCACAAAAACTGAGATTTTTTTTAAATGAATGGTTTGAATCAATTGATGAATGAATGGTTTACAAGTGTTACCTTTTGATAAAGAATAGTACCGTAAGCTTACTTTATTTCCCTGTTCACTTACTTTATTTTCCATCTGCTGTGACACTTACAAGCTGTATTTAAGGGATTCGTTCCGACCTCACCTTCCTTCACATGTGAGTAAACACAGGTGTTGATGATAATGGCATTAATTAAGGTTCAGTTATATTAAGTCATAACCTTAATTAATTTCATTGGTAACACCTGTGTTTACCTGCTATTTCAATGTCAAAATGGCTGCTGTGAAAAAGGACTATTAATGTTCAAGAATTCTGCAGGCAGTACCTTAAAACTATACCAAATTAATTAGGAACTGCTATTTAATCACTTATTCTGACACAGAGCTAACACCTACACTGTGCAACAGTTGACATGACCACAGAGGGACTGGACGACACCACTGTTGTCACTGCAACCGTGTTGGGGTTGGAAGAGGGGCTGGAGCTGGCGGGAAAGACCACGGTCTGTTTCTGGCTGGATGTTGTCAGCATGGACGCCGACCCCAGCTTGGACACTGCCGCGTTGTTGTGGGAGTGAGACTTGGACAGGATGTTGGGCACAAAGTTGGAACTTGGAGAAGTTGTCACAATGATCACCTGATGTGAGGGAAGGGGGAAAAAAAGAATGAAAAGACATAGACAAGCATGGAAAAGTTTGTGATGGTGATGTTGCTCTCTGGGTTCAATTGCTCTGTCCTAGTTTGTTCTCTGTTTTGTCAGATCTCTGCATATAAATGATGCAGAGAGCCTGAACTAACATTTATATTGTGTAAAGAACCCAGTTTCTCAATTGAAACTACTGATTCAAATAAGAAAATGTGCTCGCAGCTTATCACAAATTCCATGGTAGCTTAATAGTGTGTCAGTGTTTTAGGGTTGATTTTGTTCTTTGAAAATACATAAATAACCATAAATGTCATTTCCTACCCACCTTCTGCGTGGTGGTGTTGGTGGTCTGGATGGTGGGCTTGGTGAAGGTGATCTTGACCGGTGACAGGTGGGGGGGCAGGGAGTTGGCGATGCTCTGCATGATGTTGCTCATCTTGGGGCTGCCGCTCACAGGCACTGTGATGTTCTTTGACACCGGCGGGGTCACCTTGGAGACTTCTTTCAGCACCACCGGGGACGAGCTGGAGGAGTTGGTCCGCCTTCGCTTACGAGGTTTCTCATCCTCATCGGAGCAGCTCACGCCTGCGAGGGAAAGACAACAGAGGACAAATAATTAATAAAATAACGATTAAAGACTGGTGTCACTGAATGCAGCTCTGTCCGCACGTAGGGACATCACATGGGATGTAGATGGAACTTTAGATCAACCCACTCTACTACTGCCTATCAAGTGAAGAGCAATAACCTGAAATTGCCAAAAATGTGTACAATATTGCAGGAACAAAGTTTCAATAGTGTTAAAACCAGGCCGGCGATAAGATGAAATGACAGACTACACACACAACCAGTTACACTGTCCATGGTTCTGAAACAGCGGCTTTTTTCCTATTACATTTAAAAAGATGTGGCAAAAATGTATACATACATAGCCATTCCATATTGGTTTGAACGTTCGTGACCCCCGCATTGCTCAGGCATAGCTGGTGTAATACTGCGCACCACTGTGGCCTGATGGGAGCCTAGACCTCTCCTTATGGGAGCTCAGCTCCCATTGGCTCCCACATAACTCAAAACCTCAGCAGCTGCTGGCTTGCCTAAAAGAATTCCAATGTATTTTATCATTCATATAAAGTATATCTGGAACAGTGTTTACAAATTGTATAGTGCTTCTTCATTTCTTTGTTTGACTAGATGAGAACAATGCCAGTCAAACTCCGACTGTAGAGAGGCTTGTTAAGAGTTTGTGTGCTGTCCAAATCAATAAGAAATGGTTCCAAAATGTAGGGGCGTATGGGTATCAGAAGACAAATGCTGACACTTACAGCCAGCAGTGCCTCACAGGTAGAAAGACTAGCATAACCAAATAAACTGAGGGCAAATGTGTTGTATTCTTAACTGATATGAACACCAGAGAAGGTGAAGAGCTCAGAAGTCTGTCCTGCTTTGTCAAAGTTACGGGGGCTAGAATCAGATTTGCTTGGTAAAATCCATAACCTGGCAGGATGACTGACCAATAAACGAGTTACTAGTGAGTCCACAACTGAGACAGAAAAATGCATCCGACTTTTCCACAGTGATTTGGACCAAGGAAAAAGGCTGGAGGAAAACATTTGTATCGTTATGTTTTGAAATCCACATAAAAATTGTGAATGTTAAATACATTGAATATCCAAGCCAAATAATGGCTCAAATACTGCTATTAAACTTTATGTGGGAGATTGTAGGGCAAGTATGGAGTTATATTTCTGTCGAGACAAACACAAATTAACTGAAAAATGTTATGTCTCAATCATAAAGTTATGATTTGCAAGCTCCAGTAACCTGAGTTTTGTATCCTTATTGTTACTTACAATGCTACCTAACAGTTTAAAATGGAGCAAAATAGTAGCTGTGAGAGAGGACAGATTGTTATTGAGGAATAGACAAAAACATTCTCTCCGTTTTAAAAACTGATTGTGCGTGATTACATGTTAGCGGCTGTTCCATTTTGAATTGCTTTCCAAATTCAGCCTGTCACACAACACTTGTTCCAGTTGTTTAATATGGATTCACAGATTGGTAACAGATATTTGTGGAATTGTAGAATTTAATCCCGCAGGCTAAAATCCAGCCAGCTCCTTTGTTTTGGAAAAATGAATCCCAGCCAGGATGAACTGAGGGGAGAAAACTCTGCCATCACACACTGCAAAAAATACCTATTTCTGTGAAGTCAGTTTTAAACTCTTACTGCGAAGGAGGTAAGATGTCACTTGTTTCTGATTCAGATAAATTTGTTTAAGTATTTTCTTGAATCAATTTACTCTATATTAATAGTGAGGTGATATCCCTTTGTTTCTATATATTTTTATTCGCTGAAACCTTTTCCCTCACACCACTGATTTTTTTTCCATTCATCTGAAGAAAAATTACAATTTCAAGACTCAATACTAGACCAAAATACTTTTCAAAAGCCATTTTTGCAATGCAGGGTTTAACAGGTAAGAGTCGTAATGCTCCAGCACAATGACTACTTTCCCTCAATAGAAAACGCCACTGTAATTTGTCATTTGGACTACTGCAGAGATGGATCACGTGACCCAGCAGAGGTTTCACCAAATGAATCTATGGCCTTCTTTACATCTGCAATTCGCGTGTCCAGCGTCTGTATTGCATGTGGGATTGATTTAGCCTGATTACACTGACATCTGGCATTAAAATGTGTCACTTCCTCTCATAATACCCACTTTACATGTGCACCTTTATTTGAAGTAGCACCTGGTTTTGCTTGATTGCTTTGTTGTTCACGTCTCTGACCACATCTGAAGCTGGCTGGGTGATGAGATCCTCAGTGCATCGTCGGTCCATTTGCACCTGGATTTAATGTGTTCTTGCTCTACCCTGCAACTGAGCATATGGTCTAATGAATACGCTAGAGGGGATTTGGCTGGATTTGGGAATAATCACAGTACTGTCTGTATAGCCCGCTATCAAACAAGCCCACAGCTCCCACTACTACACTGGAGGTTAAGCCTGGTTTAACTTCAGCAACTGATTCCTGGTGTGCTTTTCCCAGTCGGACGCAGAGAGCGACAGCATCGGGAAATGTGAGATTCATCAATGTGATGGTTTTGAGACTCACTTTTCACGTAGACGGTGCTCCCGCTGGGCAACACCACGACGTTGGAGGCTGGGCTGGGAGGTCGTGGAGATTTCACCGTCGCACCTATAGCACCGCTAGTTGCTGTGGCACTGGTTGAGGTGCATGTGGTGCTTGTGTAGGAGTAACATACAACCACTGCAGGGAGGAAAACAATCATGGCATTCACCATTTAGATGTATATATAATCTATTTTGAAAAAAAAAAGGCTGTGTTAAATACAAAGTGATGCTGGCCTACCTTCTTTGTTTCCAGTTTCAGCTGGCAGCAGAAGGGAGGCATTTTGATTGGCTGTGGCATTGGCGACCGCATTGGCAGTCACAGTAAAGGCTGTCTGAGGGACTAGTCTTGGCATCAAGGGAACAAGCCGGCGCCCCTCAATGGACCACTCCGAGGCGCTGTTAGGACCTGACATGCTGGAAATGAACGGTATGGGGCTTTTCAGTATTTCATCTAGCCTGGAGTTACAAAAAATCCTAATGAAAATCATTCCTGAGTAAAACCTTTTCCAAAATACAGCATGTGTGCATGCACTTTTCAGCTGTTTTGAATTTTAGAAATGAAACATCTCGGCCTTTATCCAATTTCAATAATAAACCAGAGTTGTTTTGACTTTCTAATTCATGCAAAGTTATGATAATATTAAGTTAAATCAACTCCATTCAATTGACTTGTTAACCCTGTTTTCAGGATCCAAAATCACTGGCCTTTCTGGTACCAAGATATGCACTTATTTGTCAAAAACTCAAAATAAGTGCAGGCGCTTTCAGCTTTACAGAACCAACTCATGCCATTCCACAAAAAATGGACTGAAATGTTGATCTGTCTTTGTACCTTCCTGCACTGACAGTAGTGGCAGCGTTCTTACCATACAACCTATGGCATCAGCCTGCTTGTGCCATACATTAGGTTGGGGGTGGGTATGAGTAATGACTGGAGAGTTATATACTCACTGGTATGCAATTGTTGTGAGGCGTTCATCGTTGACTGCCCTGCGGACTTCTGCACGATGACGCTCAGTGGAGATACTGGAGGGTGGGAAACAGACCACACCAGACGAGTAAAACATTAGAAAGTGCAATATGTGTGCAAATGTGGGCAAAAGGACTCCAAGCCATGCACTATAATTTGATCCTATAGTGATTCCTGAAATTATAATACTACGTAGTAAACACAATGCAGCAAACAATTACCCAAGAATTTTAGTGAGCTCTCCTAGGATGTCCTTCTTGTCCTTGGTCAGATCTCCTTGGGCTCGCAAGGCGCTGATAACCCCAGCGTATGCCTCCAGTTCTACAAAACACACAGACACACATCAAACACCATGCAGCACTGAAGTAAATGACTGATTAAACGGAGAGGTGAAACCCAAAAGCAGGGAGATTTTGTTTTAACACAACTGACACAAAACTGTGTGGATCAGTCGCATGCAACATGGAGCGTGTGTATGCACAGCTAGTTACATTTCTTGTTGCAAAATACAATCAGCGTTTCGCTTGACCATTAAAGTTGTGTATATTCACTTAGGTTTTTGAAGAGTTTGACTTATAGATGGAAAATATCAAACAGCAGCTTATTAGATGTGTTACAAATTCAAAAGATCACGTTGCAGCCTTGTAAAACATTTAACACTTTTTTGGCTGTAATATCAGTCATTGTAACAAAAGTCAGGCAATATATTTAAAAATATTAAATATATTAAACCAGCATACTCTCAGTTGAAATACAATGGTATTTATTACCATCTTGGCAAATTTCCAAGCTGGGAAGCTTAAGTTGCAGTGCAAGCCAACTTTTCAATGTACTCTGAGACGAATGTAAGTATTATCAGATGTCACTAGCATAACACACATGACCTTTTCTTCATGATTTAATTTATTTATATGCAGTAAAAACACCAAAGCTATGATCAAATTAAAGTTTCGGCTCCAACTAAGCTACCCGAGCAATGCAACTGAAAATGCTATTTTTCCCCTCAGAAAGGCATGACTGATTTATTATTCAGTGTCAGTGTGATGGCTTTATCTTACCCAGTTTACGGAGAACTCTTTTGCACTCATCCCTGCCTAGGTCCAGGATGGTGGGCCATACCACAGGCATGGTCCCAGTCAGCAGTGGTTTCTCTAGCTGAATCATGGGCTACAACATGCACAGAAAAAAACAACACATTAATCACATTGTTGTGTTTATTTGCCATGATTATCATTTGAAAGAGGATTTTGTGAATGCTCACTAGTTTCATTGTGCTATGCACAGCATTTTGCACTTTAATTAAGAAAATTAAGACGTTTCCCATAAAATTAAGACTACATTTCCCATAAACCCTGTTTCTCCCAGCTGTCTACTGCCAACTCTCTCAGTGATGATCTTGCTTGTTTACAGTATAATGCTAATGTATCAGAATTAATATATTAAGGATTTATTGGTGTCTAAAGGTTACAAGCACCATCTTTTAATGGCAGAATGTATACTTATATACAGAATACCCCTTGGGCTATTCAAAGGGACAGTTATCTCAAACACATCCTGTGTATACTTGCATTTGATGCTTGGAATCAAGCACTTATGCAAGCAGGGAAAAAATACAACCCCTTCTGGTTACATTCAGTATTGCAAAAATCTACTCTCAGTTGCTACAAACTTTAACAGAATAGTCATACTATTGCAGGCGACTTAATCATATTTAACATATTATTCCATATTCCATTATTATTCCAAAATCTGTTAAATGCGGTGACTAATCAACTCTCTTAAGATTGCAGGTTTCGGAAGTACAAGCTCAAAGGAGGGTCTTGAAGGCAGCTGTCTGTCCAAGGAAATAAAATAAACAAAGAGGAATTTCCCAAACAGCCAGGATTTGACTGGCACCACGGGAATAAGTGCGACGTTGTTTTCGAGGATAGCTATTTTTGTGTACGTCAATTTTTTTTTCTATCAATTGTTGTTCCAGGCTGTCTTCCTTCAACTACTCTTTATGGAGAGATCATCACGGCAATCTCAATTTACAAAGTCTGCCGATTTAATATTGCTTTGTCTGTCGTTACACGAGCATTGTAAAACGTGAAAAATAGTATTTCATGCGATTCGTTGGGAACCATTTGGCAATTCGGCGTGCAACTTTTACAGTTGTTTACACTATTCGTTGCCGCCCACCATAGTGCATTTTGGTGGAATCCTGAATATCCTCTGAACCCATACTATAAGTTGAGGCTTTATCAATATCATGCGCTAACTTACTTGGTTAGCCATCTAACATTATAAAACGAATTTACGACCGTAACAATTTGCAAAGACCTTAATTCATGTTCTACCAGCTGTGTACATTTGGGGTCTGGTTTTAATGGAGTCGGTCGTCGCGTTCTCTCCATACAACAGAGAACGTAACGTATCGGGAGGTTCTGGACTAGCCTTTTCGTGAAATTATCCCATGATCCACTGCAATACAATACACAGTAACGCTACGAATCATTGTTAAAGACGTCGATGGAAATGTTAAAGCTATGGTTTATTAAGGCTTTTTGCTGATTGAAAACCCTTTCATTGGCTTATGCTAGGTTAGCTAGCTAGCTATACAATCCAAATCAATGTCTTACCATCCGTTAGCAGGACAACTTCAAGGCCTGGGTAAAAATTCCGAGGTCCACGCGAAAACGACTGACCCGCACATGACATTAATCACATCATGCAATTACGCTCAAACAAACAGCGGCATCAAAAACAAAAGTTAATCGTCCAAATTGAGGATTCTGGGTAGAGATGTTTGTGTTTATGTTGTCAGCTAGCTGTCTCCTTCTAGTGCAGGATCTCTTCTTCGTGTGAAATGTCAGGAAGACTAAACGCAACTCTGGCTCACTGCTGCCACCCTTAGGAAGTGAATATCCCACTCAAACCTCCATTGGCTTTTCACTGAAGTTGAATCGTAATATTGTCGTGTAAGTTATGTTTTGATTTTTTTTTAAGCCTTTTTATGATATATCCTGTTTAATCGATTGTCAGTGCATAATGTACTGCAAACCTGACATCACTTAGTGTGCTTCTATCTCTAGCACACTTAGCCCTGACCTAGCCTTAACCAGGTACGCAGGTACCATATACACAACATACATGATACATATTCATATACATTATGAACATGTACAGTACATAATATACTATTATTTTTTGGCTTAGAACTTATTTATTTTGCAAGGCATAAAATTGTAATTCTTGTAAGTGCTGCTGCAGTGTCACCCTGAATTTCTCCCTTGGGGGATCAAAAAAGACAACTCTTACTCTTACTTACTTTTATTTGATTGATGTACCTGCATTGTACTATGAGATGTATTTTTCTGTCATTTATAGAATATAGATGTTTACATCCTGATCGATAAACTATACTAGAAAATATATGCAGTAGTACAGAGTGGTACTGGCGGTGGTATTTTCCCTATTAAATAAATAAAAATGTAAACTTGTCGACTTGTAAAGCTTCTTTAATAACATTCAAACACTATTTTCCTTCCTCTAATTTGGGGTTCACTACTCCAACCCGACATCCAAAAGATCAACTAATATGAAATGGCACTTTTTTTTTCTTTCCCTTCATTTTAAACAACAGAACAGCCAACTTTAAATCTCTTATCTAAAATGCACCATTTGTGTTCTCAATACAGCCAGAAAAACAGAGCTAATAGTACTATAATAAAAATATAACATTTGGACAGTAATATTTATAAAACAGATTAATATTTCGTGGATACCTTACCCTCTTTTACCCCTTTAAGTAGTTTCTGTTAAAACATTACGATTGTATAATGTAGACAACAGGCAAAACAAAACAATTGTACATTATTTTCCTTTACACTGGAAACAGTCCATAACAATCCTTTTTTGGAGTGTTTATGCTTTGTTATCATTCAAAAATGTTGCATGTCATCCAACGATCAAAACTTCATACATGCAGTCTTCTATTGGGTGCATATTTGAGTAGAAGTGATTTTAGTCTTTTTTTTTTTTGCAGTCCAGCCATGAAAGTGCAAAAGTCCTGTGCACTCAGATTTTTACTGATGAGTGAATGCTTTCTTTGTATGTTGTATCTAAATGAATGTGTACAGTAAAGAGTTTGGGTGATTAAAAACAAAAAAAGAAAAGGTAGGAGGTGGCCTTATCATGGGTTCAAGATCCCTTTCACAAGTAATGACACATTCTCCTGCTGTGTTTTGGGTGAATAAAGATCCCACTATTTCAGTGTCTGGAGAAATACAGTAAGGGTGAAAAAATGCACCAAAATCCTAAGGAAACCATGTCACTGAAATGCAGCATACCCTTGTTTATCCCTGGGGAGCAGAGCCCAGCTGAGGGAGACAGTTGTTGAAAAACAGAGTAAAATGAAATCATTGACCAATTAGGTTCAACCAGATATCACATTTGCATGCACACACATTCTACTGCTGCATTTGTTGCCCATTGTGCCTCCCGGGTAGAATGAACAGTTCAGTAGGATGAGATTTTCATGAACTAGATTTAACCAGAGATAGTTGAGGGAGATGTTCCACCAATAAGACTATGTGCAGTAAAACAGGCCTTAACAGAGTCAAATGAATAGCGCGATCAATGGGACTTTTCCATAAGATCTGTCTAAATTGTAATAATGTTTTTACTGTGTACTGGTGCAAATTACCAGATGATGGTTAAGAAGATTCACATTTCTGTGTGCTTTGATGAATGAAATCCAGAACCATTCAATTTCACATCAGCTTACATCTTCATTATAAACATTGGGCTGTGTAACAATTACAGTAATAGTCCAGTTACTCATACATATTTGTAATAAAATGCGGTGATCATTTTATAGCATTTAACCCCATTGACTGCCAGTTAGCAAGTGCTCAGCACTGCCCCTGATGGCCAAAAGACTGAACTGCACTCTTTTTTTCTGTCTCGCAGGAGCCAATGGCTATGGTTCGTCTCTCTCTAGGCCTTGATTTAACTGTATTTGTAGGGCAAAGGACTGTTAATTATTAAGCTCTTGATATCTCTCCTTTTGTAATAACAAATAGGAAATCAAGCACACTTTTCAACATTTTACACTGCTGTTTCCTTTCTGCACAATAACAACTCTTATCTGGGCAGTACAAACATCACACTCCTCCATGGACTTGCTTCATGTGACCAGTGATTTTACACAGGGGACTGAGGGCTAAGGGCTAGATCCCCGTCAGGGATACTGTCACATCTGCCAGCCCAGTTGGAAGTAGGTTGTTTTCATCCCTGTAACCAAGATTTTGCAAAGAGCTCCAGATTTGGATGAAATCTGGTAGAGAGAGAGATCTTGGCCCAAGGATCACTTGACTAGAATTTGATGGTGTTCCAGATCTGGGATTCCTGCCATTAGATGATTATCGTTTTTTTACCCATAACTACTATGTTGCGTTCAAGTGGTGGGAAAGTCTGACATCTGGGATTTCCTTGTCGGCTGCTAAACAACATTGCACTCAAGTGCTATTTTCTTGGAAAATCTAACAACAAACAAAAATAAACCATTCTGCAGCTTTGCAAGCTGGAGAATTACTCATTGGTGAAGGTTTATACTCAAGTTCCCTCTACTTTATAGGCTCATGTAGCACAGTGCACATAGAGGGTGTTTAAGAATTTGGAGAATCAGTGAACTTTCCCCGGACAACGAATGTTTAGCCAAGAAATTTCAGATTTCAATGCCTACATGGTATCTTTGTCATCTTACTATCATGGTAAGTAGCATAATTTTAAGTGCTTATGTAATTCTATTATGTGTACAACTTGCAGTCGCTAATTGTTTTGTCTTACATTTTATGTGCAATACAAACAAATGAAAGCAGAACTGAGAGGATGAGTCAGTAAACACAAAGAGAAAGTAGATCCTGCAGGAGCACAGTGGGGCGTTGTGCGTTACAGAAGAGTTGATGTAAAAGAGTCAACCAGAGCAAACACTTTTACCTGTCTGTGATACATTGTTGCTGTGTTATTTATTCTCTGATCATACCCATTTGATCATTGATGAACAGTTGTAAGCATTTATTTGTGTAGTAGCTTATTAGCCTGTTGAATGTGTATATATATACATGTGTAAGATATATATTATCTTATGCATGTTTTTTTCTAATTTTTTCATGGTTAAATGTGTTACAGGATGGCTTTAAGAATTTCATGGGAGTTCAAAGACAAACATGAGAAGATCTTTAAGAGGTTATGAAGATTTGGGAGTGGAGATTATTCATCACTGGTTTGCGTGGTGGTGGTGGTGTTAAACCGGGTCCTGGGTGGAATATGCAGTGGTTACTGAGTTCCTGATTTACCTTTCTCATTACCTCTCTCCTAGCTGACTTGTGTAGTCATTTTCTGCTTCATTAGTCCAGTGTTTGAGATATTTTATATAGTTGATTATTATTATTACAAACAGTGGTGCCTGCTCACTTATATGGTGAATTCCCCTTGGGTAATTCAGTGGAGTTCTCTTCATCAAATGCAAATGCTTTTTCTTGCATTTGAATATAACACAGGTTCATAGTGGAACGGTCCTGCTGATGAAGTCCTCTGACTCTCATGTATGCCTGGAGTCTGGCGTTTTTAAGCCTCCATTATTTGGCAACAGCAGTGTAAGTGGCAGAGGAGTCATCCAGGTGAATGGGATAACAGGGAGTAACATGGGACTTCTTGTCATTACTGAATCCTATCTGAAGGGAGAAAGGTGGAAAGAGAGAGAGAGACTTAGAAATTTACTATCAGCTGAATAAAACTGTCCATCTTGATGATTCACCCAATGGCTGAGGAAAACGTACCATTGCTCTCATCAGAGTCAGTAGCTATGTCACTCAGTGTTTGGCGCAACTGGTTATACTTCATCTCCACCTCCTGAAAGCAGATGATTATTACAATTTCATTCATTGCACAGATTAGGCAGATACAGAGATGAAAAACAGATTTTGCTGTTCTAGCTGTTAAGCAGTGACTTACTTAAAGAGTAACTAAACCCCAAAACGAAATCTGTGTGAAGCCTGACCTCAACTGGTGAAAAATAGGGGTGCCTGGTCTTTGGTGGCAGGTGATGTCACCTTTAGAGGTTTATTCAAATTTTTAACGTAGTGCATATAAACTTAATAGGTAATGCAGGTAACAGACTTCATCAGGCAATTAAATGTATACACACTGCTTCTATGACAATGACGCAATCTAGATGGCTTCAACACATATTTGTCTATGAATATAATAAATGCCAAAACTAAAACTTTTAACCTGGATATGCGCTATTGCCCAGAATACTGTTTACATGTAAACAAAGCCAGTGACTTTGGGAAACAAAACTTTCGGTTAAAGGATTGCTTCAGAGTTTTAAGCAAAGTACCCCTTTTCCGACTTACCCAGACTGAGACAAGATGTTCCATACCATTTTAACCTCTGTATGTCCACTGATTCGATTCCTATAGGTAGCATTTTGTGTTAGCTTAGCATAAAGACTTAAAGTCTACAGGAGTCATTAGTCTAGCTCCTAAAA
This sequence comes from Holocentrus rufus, assembly GCA_900302615.1. Taxonomy (NCBI): domain Eukaryota; kingdom Metazoa; phylum Chordata; class Actinopteri; order Holocentriformes; family Holocentridae; genus Holocentrus; species Holocentrus rufus. The sequence continues at coordinate 13,156 of OMLF01010116.1, forward strand.
CAACAATTTTTTTTAAAATGTCCAAGATGTGTATTTCTTGTTCATGAGTGGGGGAAGGATGGAGCGGGAGATTGACAGATGGATTGGGGCAGTGGCCGCAGTAATGCGGTCGCTGTATCGGTCCGTTGTGGTGAAGAGGGAGCTGAGCCGAAAGGCCAAGCTCTTGATTTACCGGTCAATCTATGTTCCTACCCTCACCTATGGTCATGAACTCTGGGTCATGACCGAAAGAACAAGGTCCCGGATACAAGCGGCTGAAATGAGTTTCCTCCGCAGGGTGGCAGGGCGCTCCCTTAGAGATAGGGTGAGGAGCTCTGTCACCCGGGAGGAGCTCAGAGTAGAGCCGCTGCTCCTCCATATCGAGAGGAGTCAGCTGAGGTGGCTCGGGCATCTGTATCGGATGCACCCTGGATGCCTCCCCAGGGAGGTGTTCCAGGCATGTCCCGCCGGGTGGAGGCCCCGAGGAAGACCCAGGACACGCTGGAGCGACTATGTCGCTCAGTTGGCCTGGGAACGCCTTGGGGTCCCACCGTAAGAGCTGGAGGAAGTTTGGGTGTCCCCGCTCAGACTGCTGCCCCCGCGACCCGGCCCCAGATAGGCGGGAGAAAATGGATGATTGGATGGAAGATGTGTATTTCAAATACACGATACATTGTGTAAATAAGACAGCTTTGGAGTTGCTGCAAGGTTTATTTTTTCCATTTGAAGGAGCTGGGCTGATGACTCCTGTAGACTTCAAGTCTTTATGCTAAGCTAACACAAAATGCTACCCATCAGAAGTCAACCAGTGAACGTACAGAGGTGAAAATGGTATGGAATATCTTGTTTCAGTCTAGGTAAGTTGGAAAAAGGGTATTTTGCCCAAAACGTTGGCAGTATTCCTTTAAATGAAGCCTGCAGTACCTTCAGATGCTGCAGGCCTGCCTGTAGGAGGCGCAGGTGGGTCATGAGTTGCCGGCTGAGGTTGGGGCCACCATCCCCCGTCTGCGAGGAGGAGGACAGCAGTTTCTTCATGTCGATTCCTGCATCACTTCCCACTCCCCCGTCATCATCAGTGCTGCTCTCTTCAGAGCCACCGCCAAAATCCAAAACCACAAACTGACCTGGACGGAGAGGCAGGGAGGATGGACAGATAGATAAACAGATGCAAATGATGCAGAGATGACAATAAAACCTTTACTTGCTGCCTGATATGAATCCTGCTGTTATGTCTCTCTTGATTTTGATTTTCATTCATGATCACTTTGTCTTCTTCCCTGTATTTATGTAATTTTTTTCCCCATTTGTGTATTTTTTTCCCGGTTACTGTTTATCTTTCATTTACTGTCTTTCTTTATGTTTTTAATATATGTCCCTTGTCTGTTTCAAATTTTGTTAGTCGAGAGAAAAAATAAATCAACAGATCATTGTTTGTGAAGCATGTTTCAGCACCATGAATACAGAAATGTAAGAAATGAAAAGAAAATCATGTTTAGAGAAAAACGCACAAAAAATTCAGTTTAAGATTCAACATTTTTTCCCCAAAAAATTTCGTTATTCTGAGCTGTGCTGCTAGTGCTTGAGGCTCTTTTATGTTTTTTATTTTCATACATAATTCAACACCTTCTTTTTTCTTTTTGTTTTCACATCTCACCATCATTTTCAGTCGACTCAAACAAGCCTATGTGTCCAGATGGGAGCTCAGGGTCATTTTTTTCTAAACTCCTCTCAGCTGCTCGGCTCTCATTGAACACAGCAGACGACCCCTCAGGGCTCCCGGATGAGGAGGCCCTCAGCAGACACCCAGGGGCCCCGCTCTTCCTCTGCTTCCTCTCTTCTGTCTCCTCTTTCTCCTCCTCCTCTCTGCTTATCATGTGGTTAAGAAGGAGCTGCTTCAGCATCGCCACTAGCAAACAGGGGAAATGGAAAACTCCATACTGTTATATTCAGTATTCAGGTTTGACCAATATATTATTCATCTATTAGCTTTTATTTTATTCCATTATCTATTCTATTCTGTTATCTAATATCTAAACGGATTGCTGATGTAACACTTCGGTTAATGCATCAATTAAATATTTTGTTCAATGATTCTCTTAATTCCAACAACATTTGCGCTACCACAGCACTTCAGTGATAAGAAATTGGGTTTTTAAAGTCAGTGTCGGTTCACTCTCTGATCACGCACAAACTCCCAAAACCCAAAAAGGCACAAAAGCACACAATTTTAACATCATCATGCTGGTTTTCAACGGAACGTTTTAGCGTCTCCTGTTGTCAATTGTTGTTTCATGGGCTTTTCTACTCAGTCAAGACTACAATTTGGGAAAAAGACTGAACACTTGTAACTTTTTATTGAAGTTCCAGCATGAAAATGGTCAAATTTGAATATTGGCACAACATCGCAAAATGTTCTAAACCCAAACTGGTCAAATCCTGATGTGAATATATTCCAGAAACATTTCCCTTAGCTTTAAGTCATGAGTATGCAATGCTAATGCTATAGTAGAGGTGAGGAAACAAGATGTTGCTTATCAGACCTGTAATGGATTATATTACTTTAACAGAAGCTAGACAGGGACCACAGTGTGCTAAAGCTGAAGATCAAAGGGAACCTACGTGTCCTTAGAGCTTCTTCAGCTCTGAAGGAAGGTATGTCCAAAGAGTTGTGCTCTTGGCTTTCGATGGCAATGCCCTGGCGTGACCTTTCCTGCAGGAAGGGCAGCCTGTCCGCCAGCTGTCCATCCAAGAAGGCTTCGAGTTCCTCTTCATCCACCTCCTCCTCCTCTGCCTCTCCTCTGCCTGCCAGGGTCGACTCCTCCTCCTCGTCCTCTGACTTGATGCCTTCGAAGGGGTTGATACTTGGTGGAGCTGGAAGGCCTGGGGAACAGGCTGCGTCCTTATCTGGGACGCATGAAGACTGGTGTTACAACCAATAGAATATTACAAATTGAAACCACGAGTGATCCGTTTCATCTCGGTAGAAATGAGCCCATGAGGTCATTGCATAGAACTCTTTGCAGTGACACAAATCCATTGTGGTTTTGGAGGGATCCCAGAGTAAGAATGCAAAGATGAAGGCTGAAGAAGAATTGAAGACTAATGTCCTTTCCTTAGCGGTGGTTAATTTTTCAAGATAAAATAGTTTTCATTTTTAGCCAACTGACCGTGTTACATTACACAGAGAATTACAGACCAGTCAAGACACAGATACATCCTGAACTACTGTTAAGGACCTTGCCTTTGAGCTGGTTGCCAATCTCTTTCTAGGCTAAATTGGGAAGAAATTTGTGAAAAAGCCTCTATGATCTCTGCTATATATTTGTAAAGCAAATCTCAAATAAATTAAAGTTAATGGTGTTATGTGTATCATTTGACAGCAATAAATTATTATCACATTGACATTGGTTAAACAATAAACAAACAAGAGCATTGCTGAGATAATTGGAAGCATCTACTACTGGGTCGGATTGAATGAAAAGTCTGGATTGTTTTGCAGCACAGAACATGAGAGAGGGCGCTGTTCTTCCAATGCAAGCAGAGCTAAGCTTTCTCATAATTGCAATTGGAAAAAGGAGTGAACAGCCAATGGGAAAATCACTTTATCCTCTTCAGTAAACCCAAAGACACCAGGGAAAGGAAGAAAAGTTGGGAAGCAACGGGATTCATGGGAAATGTAGATTTTGCCATTTGTAGACTCAGACATTTGTTTTTTTGTGGTTCTACAAAGGTATCACAATTATCTTGACAATGATACATTGATGTTTAAAAATGCTATACATAACTTTAAGAAACTGTTTTATGGTACGTTAATAGATGTATAGTGCATAGATACACTATGCAAAATTGAGGGTTGATTGAGGAAGGGACTGTTTAGACTGACAAAAACGTGAAATACTTATGTAATTTATCAGTGAGCCAGGCTGATGAGAACCATGTAGACTCTTCCTTAAATTTACATGCTTATTCCATAGTTTTTTTGTCAGTTGAGCCTAAAGCATCTTCATTGCAAGTCTGATGATGAGAACTATGTAGACTCATTTGGTCAGTTGTGTCTAAAGGGTCCTTACCCTATAAAGCAATTTTATATAGTGCGCCTTTAACTGGTTTGGCCTTCAGACAATACATTTATATTTCTATCTCTCGTCCTTCTGATCGTCTCTATTTTTACAATTATGAATCACTACCATATGTTTTGAGTGTTGTATATGTACAGTGTATGTTATATGTACAACTTTAAGGAATATTCCAACGTTTTGGTCAAAAAACGTTTTTTCCAACTCACCCAGACTGAGACAAAATGTTCAGCATTGTCAGCACTGTACGTCCAGTGGTTCAGTTCCTGTGGGTAGCATTTTGTGTTCGCTTAGCATAAAGATTTGAAGTCTACAGGAGTCATTAACCTAGCTTCCTCAAAGTGAAAAAATAAAACTTACAGCAACTCTGAAGCTGTCTTATTTACATAATGCATCTTGTCGTTTTAGGAGAAGTTAGATGGTAGGAACTACAACTACTAAATACAGACGGAAGGATACATGTGTTCAGCGGTTATCGTTCCAAACATCTAACTTCTCCTAGAATGACTCTCATTTAAAAAAAAAAAAAAAAAAATTCAAATACACATGATACATTGTGTAAATAAGACAGCGTTGGAGTTGCTGTAAGGTTTATTTTTTTCACTTTGACGGAGCTAGGCTAATGACTCCTCTAGACTCCTGTAGTCTTTATGCTAAGCTAACATGAAATGCTACCCATAGGAACTGAACCAGTGGACGTACAAAGGTGAAAATGGTATTGAACATCTTGTCTCAGTCTGGGTAAGTTGGGAAAAGGATATTTTGCCTAGAACGTTGGAGTATTCCTTTAAAGTTAAAGTTTGGATTCTTACCCATACAGTAGTACTTGCTGCTTCATGTGAGTGGGTAATATATAATATATAACTACCTGGAGACTGGACACTCCCAGATGTTGTGCAGTGAGGATCTTTGCTTGGCTTGGACATCCCGGGGTTGATGATCTCAATAGCATCCCGCTCAGCACTGATACAAACACATACACACACACACACACACACACACACACACACACACACACACACACACTCGTCTATATTAGAAACCAGGACAAAGTGAAACAACACCGCCAGCGATCAAAGTGCCTGGATTAGTGAACTCACTCAGTCTGAGCTAGAGGTATGATGTTGTTGTGTGGTTTGGTCTTCATGGCGTCGGCACACTGTGTGATCAGACACTGCCACCTGGATGAATGGAGGGCAGACAGCAGGATGAGAAAAAGGAAACAAATGAATTGTTGCAAAGCTGCACTGTCTGCACTACCAGACTCACGTTCTCTGATCCGACACTGTCTGAGCCATCAGCTCGTAGATCTGAGCCCCATTGTCTGACATGGACAGCACGAAGAAAGACTTGTTGTCTGAAGAGCACAAAGTGCAAAGATTATTTCTGTGCTTTATGTAATACACTTTGTATCAAAATCAACATTAAACTACTCTTTTCTACAAAAGATCATTTTTCAGGGCAACAAAACAGAATCCCCCCACCCCCATCATTCACCACACAAAGAAGCATTAAGAAAAGCTGATGACATCAATAGGGGGGGTCAGTACAGTAACCAAAAAAAGTGACAGATCAGCGCAAAATACAAAATAGAGAAAATACTGTATTTTCAAATGAGTGTGGTTCCTACTTGTGGCCACTGAGCGAACCAAGACGGTGTTGAGTTTGATGATGGGGCTGAAGATGTGCTTGGTGTCCGCGGTGCCGGCAAGATTCTTGCTGTGGCATTTCAATATCAGACGCTCGTCCTGTTTCTGCAGTAAAACCAGAATGTCTTCCAGGAGGATTGTGTACAGCTCTGAAACAGAGAGACAGAATACCAGTGTACCACTCCAAGACACCAAGTGCATCATTACAAGACACTAGACACTACTGCTGCGTGTTACCATGGGGAAGTTCTAAGTTAATGTGGTTTTTGCTTAACCCTTTACTGATGATACATGTATCAATTAAGTGAGAGATTAGATTAATGATCCCCGGAAGGTTAATGGGCCTTTGAAGCAGTGGAGAATTGGATATAGATAGAACATAAGTAATGAAAATAATGCACCAAGTAATGACAACAATAGAGTCCTTTTTCACAGCAGCCATTTAGACAGAAATAACAGATAAACACAGGTGTTACTAATGAAATTAATGAAGGCTCTGTTGCATTTAAGTGTAGCAGAGTCTTTCCATTGAGCCAGCATGAACAATAGCAGGACCCTGGCTCTGTTAAATGGAATGGAAACTTCATTGCGGTCATTAGTAACACCTGTGTTTACCTGCTATTTCATGCCAAAGTTCCTGCTGTGAAAAGCCAGTTATACTGCTGTGAAAATGGTCTTTAATTAAAAAAAAAAAAGTTGATAAAAATATAGATTTAGGTTAGGGTAGGATGTGTCAATGTTAGGTTTCTAATACAGTGATCCAAATGTGTGTGTGTGTGTGTGTGTGTGTGTGTGTGTGTGTACATGCGTGCGCATATACCAATTGTCTTGTCTTTATTGACCTTCCAAGACAGAGGTCCTTCATGTACCATGTTCCTCTTGGTCAAGTCCAGATTCTGTAAGAGAAAGATTTACGGTACTTTGATCACACCAGTACAATATATAGTCCAGATTTATTAATAAACAGAACACGTGCTATCTCTCATGATTGGAAATTGGCCCATTAATGTACAATAAAAAGAACTGTAATGAATCCCAATATATTTGGAATCACTGAGGTGCAAACTGTTAATCGTTCTTTTTATTTGATGGACCAATGAAAACGTTTTTTTGTTTGCTCTTTAAAGGGTCAGGGACGAGAAATTCTTACCTTGAACTCTGAGATCATGGGGTTTTCACTCTGTTTTAGCGAGGAGAGGTCTAACCTTCTCTGATATTCCACTAGCCTCTGTTGATAGAGCAACAAGCCTGGTTATCAACTGTTGTTCCAACACAATGTTTAGAACAACTTCATAGTGAAGACAGAGAGGTAACATGATACTGAGGTCACAGGCCAGAATCAAACCCATGTTCCTGAAATCCAATTTTTGATTAAAGTCAAATATTGACCTAATATACTGGCAAAACCCTGTATTGATGTGACCCCAGTGGGCATATGCTTTATTATGATCCCAATGTCTGTACCTGTCTGTTCTCAGCCTCCTTTACAGCCTGGTTGACATGGTTCAGGATCTTCCTGCAGCATTCTCCTGCCTTTCTCACCTTTTCTCTCTCCTCAGCATCCTCTGTGGGGAAATAACAAATACATGTCACCAAAGCCTTCCTGATGATCAACCAGCAATCTGTTCTCTTCAGTGAGTCATCAGTGCTATAAACAGCAACAACAGATCAAGCTAACTTTACCTGTGTACTTTGCTATACTCTCCAGCAGGAGTGGGTATTTGGTGAGTCTCTGCATTTCTACAGGAATGATGTCCTTTAGCTGCAGCCTGCGACACAGACGGTTACTCTCAGCTTCCTGAGGGATGAGAATGACAGTAAGGAGGGTAATCTCATCATCTAAAACAGAGATACATGGGCACGTATATCTGTAGTGGGTCCCTATAAACTGAATTCAGAGGTTACAACTATATCATCATACCCACTGTTGTGTGGTAAGTGCTATCCATTAGTCAGACAGTGATGCTAATACTTCATCAGTGACCATTGCTAAATGGCTGTGTCCTATGACAACAACATTGCCTGAAGGGGTGGGGCTTAGCATGAACAGGGCCCTTATCGTTCCTCTGATAATCAACATTATCAACATTACATGATCCAAAAACACTGATGATTCATTTTCATCATAATTAGTGCGCTCTCTCCATGAGCTAGTTCGAATGAGAAATGGTAGAAAAGTTGACTCTCTCTGGGTGGAGATATTGACTCAACTGGTAAAAGGATGACAAGACCAGTGGGGGTCAAAAAAGGGCATGTTTTCAAAAAAAGCAAATTGCCACATTGTCTTGGGAAAAGCCTGACTGAACTAGTCAAATTCATTATACTCTTGTCCCACCCTGTGATCTTCTATTAGTGTAAAAAAAAAAAATCATGACGGTCATTCTGAATTCGGAACTACAGTTATATACAGTACATAACCACAGCACATGCTGAAAGGGGATTTTAGTGCACTGTGTATTCTGCTGACCTGCATGAAAGAGGTGAACTTCTGGTCTTTCTTCTTCCTTGTCTTGATGAGTTCCAGTGCAGATGGCTGGTTACTACAGAAAGTTCCTACTGCCCTCTTGATCTTCTCCTCTTCCTCACCGCTGAACTGGAATCAACACACACATATTACAAATGCCATTACATTTTAGACATTTGGAAGATGTTCTTATCTAGAGCAACTCACAATGAATCTGACAATCAAGTGCAAAATGGACAAGAAGTCCATAATCAAAATTACATCTACACAGTTATTTTACTGTTTTATTATTTTTTTTTTATCTGTTATTTTAATCAGTGCTACCTAAGTAGGTGCTTGCTAGCAAGATATGTTAAATCTGTTGGCAAAATGCAAAAACTTTAACATGCACGATGAAGCTGAAGTGATTCAGGGAGGCGTGGGTTATCCTCAAGATATGAGTCTTCAGTTACAATAAGAGAAAAAGAGCACAGAAATGTTGGCCACATGACAAGTTAGGTGCTTTAAGCATTATTTACTGTTATAGTGTGGCCTACCATTTAACTTTTTTCTATCTAATCAGCCGGTCTTACCCATGCCAAGAGATCGTCTCCAATCTGACCAATGACCGACGTCTCGCTCCTCTTTCTGACAGCCGTCATTTGCTCTGTTATAGAAACTGTAAGTCACAGAGAGAATAAACTGAGTTGCAAACTGTGTTTTATATTTCACTGTTGTTGTCACTGCTAATTCACATCTTTGACCTTGAATTTCTAGAGGATTATCTTGTGCACATCAATTTCCCTTAAGAGACAGGCTTCATTCGTTTATCGATTGGCAACAATGTCAGGTAACACTGTTACGCATGAAAAGCAGCTTATAAACCCATGAGAGGCATACATACACATCTTACTATACAATTAACAGACAAGCATTAGAAAATTACAGAAATGACATCATCATTAACGATTCAGTGTTGTTTGTTACTTTATCATGCACTAATTATAATTAGAATCCAGTCATGCTGTATTTTAATGTGCTTATATGATACCTTATAATGCTTAATGAGCACCACTTCAGATCTTAAATATACAACTACAGTACATGGGGGCTTACTGACTTGGTTGGCCTTTTACTTTGTTTGCAAAAAGCTAAGTAATCAGCCCAAAAATGGCC
>OMLF01010117.1:0-18953 GCA_900302615.1 Holocentrus rufus
GACTACGACTATTTTTTTAAATTATTGCTTTATCATGCTGCCTTTTCTTCTTGTGTATAATCAGAAATCAGAACTACAACTTTTTTCAACTTTTCTACCATTTTCATGCATTCTCACATTCATGTTTTAGTGCCTCAGAAGTTGTGAGCAGCTCTCCCTTTCCAGGAGTCTGGCATGATCTGTCTAACATATCCTTAGCTTGTTTTATTAAACGCAAACCTGGCTTAGTGAGCCACTGGACAGTGAGAATTAGTTGGTCAGAGCTTTTTAAAATGCATGTAAGCACGATTTTGGTTTGAGCTCTGCTACAGGAGGAGGAACACGAAGTAAAATACAATTAGAAAGTTTGAGCGAAGAATATGATTTGGCACAAGCCATGAAATTGTGAAGCAACATCAAAGCCTGAGTCAGTGCAGGAGCAGCATTCTAATACAGACTAAATCCCACAGTCTAAATAACTTTGAGCTGAAAGTCTAATGAATATTGAGACTGGGATGTGGCCACCCTTGAAGAACTGGGATCAGTTGTTAGAGTGTGTCGATGAATTTGGGAATCCATTTTGAATTTTCTGCAACATAAAGCTCCAGTTAGACATATAGGCTATGATTTTTAGACACACTGCCTTGAGAAAGAGTTTTGCAGGAAGCATTGATCATGGACTCATTTGTAGGCTGCACAAGCCGCTTCAGTCTCATAATGTGGTCCATCTGATCTCGAATAATCCTCAAGAGCCAAGAACTCAAGGATGAAATAATGAAGTGTTATTTCTAATTGCCATTGCTAACAACATACTGAGTGCTGAAAAGAATACGGTGAAAAACATCCCAGGGCATAAAGGAATCCAAATGGCTGATGTTCAGGATTCAGATCAGTAGAAGTTGTAAATTCATCACCAGTTCCACCTTTCAATGAGAGCTTTCATCCTCCCCCACAACAAAGTATGGAAGCGTGTATCTTGTTGGTTACAGTGTTGGCCAAATACCTTTCTCAGGTGTGACCCTGAGGCCAATTAAAGCGTAGCCTGAAAAGGGCATTTTGACATACCTAGAGCACCAGGGGCAATGGTAACAGGCCGCTCTGCCCCCTCCTGTGCATTCAACAGCATGCAGCCATTGTTTTCAACTCCAAAGTCAGTTTTCTATTAATGGGATCTTTAAACAACATTAATAAAAATGGATCAGCGAATACAAACATCTCTTTGTGATTTTCATGGACGGGATTTCAAGGCAGAGTCGAGGAGGTGAAGGGTATCCAAGTGCGGTGGCCTCAAGGTTGCATCTCTGCTTTTTGCAGATGATGTGGTGCTGTTGGCTTCATCAAGCTCTGACCTCCAGCATGTGCTGGAGAGGGTTTCCCCGTCTGTGCTGGGAGTGAGGTACTGCCTCAAGTGGGGGAGTTCAAGTATCTTGACGTTTTGTTCACGAGTGAGGGCAAAATGGAGAGGGAGCTTAAAAGACAGATCAGTATAGCGGCTGCAGTTATGCGTGGTAAAGAGGGAGCTGAGCCTGAAGGCAAAGCTCTCAATTTACTGGCAGATCCAAGCTTCAGCTATATGTCACGAACTTTGTATAGTGACCAAAAGAGCAAGATCGTGGGTATAAGCAGCTGAAATGAGCTCTCTTTGTAGGTTGGCTGGCCTCACCGTCATGGACAGGGTGAGGAGCTCAGACATCTGGGAGGTCCTTGGAGTAGAGCCGCTGCTCCCCTGCGTTAAAAGGAGTCAGTTGAGGTGGTTTGGGCATCTGGTCAGGATGCCTCCATGACCAGATGCCCCTTGGCATCCCGCAGGAGGAGCTGGGTCAGGATCCTGCAGCGACCTGGTCCCAGATACGTGGCAGAAAATGGACGGAACTATAAACAAAAATAAGCTATTGTAAGAACAGCTGAAGTGTACATATGATGTGGCTCTCTGTGGTTGTCATGATGTTGGAGCTCACTGCTCCATCAGTGAGCCATTCCCCTCATGACTCATTTCACCATATCTGTGCATTAAAAATGGCTAAATTAATAAAGTAAATTAAAGCGTAAACTTAACAGGGTCTCATCTTTCACTGGGGAATAAAAAAATAAACAACTTTAATTTCCTCCAGGCTTACAGGCCTGCACTGTATGGGGAACTTTGCATTCATCCTGTACAGTAAATCAAAGTGTTTTTGAAGTCATAGAGCTGCTCAAATCTGTAGCATCTCGTTATCCTGATTTTTCAGTTAAGCCTGAACTTTGTGTTCTTGTGTAGGAGTTTGTAGTTACAGTCTGAAGTCAGAGCTGTCGAATCTGACCCACTCAGGCCATTTTTAGTTTGACTTATGCAGGCCAGCACCTATAAGCATGAGAAAATTAAGGTTCCAAGACTTTCATCACATCCTGTGGCAACATTCAAGTCAAGAGTTTGCAAAATTTCATCATGCTATGACAATTTTTAGTGAAATGTCACCTGGGATGGAAAAGTAGAATGAGAGTGTTGGGATTCACGAGGGGAACGGCTGAGTCTTGAAGAGGGAAGATTTAGTACACCTGAACTAAATCCACTCAGTAGAACATGTTTCAAAAATTAATTTTGCTGTTTTCGCCATAATGAATGAAAAGGTCAAGCAATGCTTTTCAAATGAAACAGAGAGGCCAACCTACACATGTGACAGTGAAACCTTTACTGGCCATTAAAAACTGGAATGCATCTGAGGTATACTTTAGGTCACTAACTGTTAAAATACTCTTTACATTGTCAGAAAAAAACATATTACTACATACACATATTATGTAGTAATTTATCTAAGAGGGTCTGTTAAACCCAATCAAATTTTGCTTTTGACTGTCTGAGTATTTAATTAAAGCTGCAATATGTAATCTTGGCACTGAGAAGTGCCAAGATTTGAATTTTAGGACCTCAATACTAAAAAGACATGCAACATGATGCCAGTAAACTGCACACAGTACACTCATGTTTACCAACCCAGCCGGTCTGTGATGCCTTATACTAAAAGATATAAAAGGCAAAAGATCTAGTATTGCTGAGTCAAGCTTTCTCTCAACAGAGCGATATTTTCTATCAGTTTAAGAGGAAGTTTTGATTCATCGCTTCATATGCATGCAGATTTCCTGCCAGAGACCATGCAAGATTTCATATGGGAAAGAGGCTGAACCTATAGCATCTAAAATAAGGACTATACTGTTTTAGCTGCAACATCTTCTGTTTTGCAGCCCCTATTTGTGATTTAGGTTGATGAGATGGGTCTGTGGGTATGTTTTTGCAGCTTATCCACAAATTAACAGCTCAATGAATATCAACAACGTGGATCGATATAACGTTTAGTTGTCAAATGCATTCCCAGTTTCCACTATTTTCTGTGGAGCAATGGCATCATAGTGGCAACTGTCAATAGAGTTTTGTATTTAGATGCACAAAAAATAAAACCTTTAATAGTACCAAAGACATTATTCTTTTCTAAACTAAACCAAAGAGTTAAAAAAGAAGAAGGTCTCCTAGCATGAAAGGCTTAAAGCTCCTAAGAGGTCAAACAACAATTCTAATTTTTTTTTCATGTTTTTCTATAAACTGTATGAAGGCTGGAATTGTTAGGGTTAAAAATTCTGTACTTGTATATATATGTATAATAGATGTCTATTCAACACAGAGGCAGGTGAAAGTGATTCAGGCAAAACAATGAAAGGAAGCACATAAAAGAATCCCTCTAATCCTCTTAGCAACTAGTTATGGAGCAAAGCACCAGAGCCGACCTTCTACTGTTTGGCATTCAACAAGCGCCGCTCTATTGTGCCAGCCTGTGACCCAGACCTCCTGATAAACACAAAATGACAGAAGGGTAGAGAAACTGGAACAGGGACAGTTTGCCAAACCACACTGTACATTTAAAATGGCGGAGGAAAGATAACCAATCCCTGGCAGAAAGGAATTGTCTGTCGTGTGCGTTTGACTGGGTCTTGTGGCTCTATCTCGGCGCTGAGGCTTACATCGCTCTTTGGATGTGACGGCATTAGCATAATCTGTCCAGTTGATTATGTTTGGGCAGCAGTGACATAAAACTCCGGCCCTGTGATTGGGCTCTGTGGGGCTGGCAGCCAAGGCAGGCAAAAAAGCAATCAGCGGAGCAGATTAAAACGTGGGACAGCAAACAAAATAAGGAAGCCGCAGACTGACACAACACTGAACCCACCATGGTCACCTGTGTTTGTGAGGATGGGTCAAGAGATGATGAGTGACAAGTTGGTTAATGGAGTCCATCACCTCCTTCTCCCACCCTCCATGCTGATTAGCTCTCAGTAAACCGGTAGACAAGGTCCCGCCGGCTGAGATGACAGACAGTGTAAGGCGTTTTAGACAGCAATTATATTGAGTTTTTAGAAAATGCATGCCAGGAACTCTAGATGAGACGCCCTTACTGTGTATGAATAAAAAGCATATTTGCACAATGACGTCTACATTTCCATTATCATTTCACCTGGGACGGACACTTTGCAAATGACCATGCATCATGTCCCGGCTCCTCATGGTCATTTGTCCAAAAATATCCGGTGAAAAATGAGGGTGAAGATGATGATTTGATCCAAATCCAGCCACATATGCTCAATGGAACTTTGGCCCCAACTTTCATCACATTGTCGGGGAGAAAAGAATATCCATGAATATTCATGATCGGAGCTCAATCAGAAACTGATGATGCCACAGACGCCCCTGTGGATTGTGGGTACTAACGAGGTAGTAGAGCCCATCTGTTCATGCAGGTCTGTGATAGATCAGTCTGATGCCACAGGTGCTCCTCTGATAGGGGTGGAAACCATTCGAGGTCAGCTGGTATAGGACACAATCTTAAAGTAAGGGGGGAAATAAGAAAAGAAAAACCATAAACAAAACTTAATTTATAATGAGATTAAAAAAAAAATGTTTGTGAAAGCAATCACTCCTGTCACATTTGTGGTGCATTGCATCCATGGCAATTATGCACTCATTATTTCATAATACAGGGATGTTGCAAAGTCAACATGTCATGACAGTTTATGATAAAATGTGTAGATGGAGTAAAATGAATACCTTTTTTCACGGAAATTGTTCAAGAATGTCTGACTGCATGAGATAAGCATGAGACTTAAATAAAGCAAACATGTGGAAACTAGCTTGTTTTGTCTGTAAAACTGATCAATATAAAAGTGCCAGACTCAAGTATATCAATTGTACATTCACATACTTGGAAAAAAAAAAAAACCCAAGGCAACCTGCCGCTTGTTGATTTGGGTACCAGAGGGCGTAAATCTCGACCTGCATGATATCCACATTACAAATCCCCGAAGCATAAACTCTCTCTCTGTATCTCTCTCTCACCCACACACACACACGCACACAAACCAAGTTTTAGGAAGACAGAGAGAGAACGATGTAGGGGATCATCTTCTTTCACTCAGACCTAATTTGATATTGAATTCGCATTACTCAGCTGTAGGTACGTGGACCCACTGTCAGCTCCGCTCCATGTTAAAAAAGTAAGTAGATCAGCCAACAATACTAATATACAGTTGGCTGGGGAAATCGAGCATAAATGCATTAATGAGGAGTGGTGTTTCTCTTGCCTTACATATGCGGTGGAGCCAAATAGGGTTGAACAGGCTCGCCCTGATTGGCTGAGCACATGCATGCAAATTTTGAGGCAACTGGATGGGTGGCTGAGACAGAGGGTGAAGCCTGTGTGAAATAGAGCTTACAAGCCCTGTAATTGGCATTCCAGCTGATTTATAATATATTTATGAATAATGTGATTGACATCGCTGGAATGATGATGATAAACCATGGTAATGATCAGGGCTGTGACACAGCATGATGAAAGCATGATGTACCAACAGTGTTACCCTTGCTCACATTCATTTTGACACACAGGAACTCACCACAGAATAGGAGGAATGAAACATTAAATAGAAAAGAAGCGAGATTCTTCCCACTGGAGCTTCAAGACGCTGGTAAAAATGTGAGCTTCTTTGTATGACGATTACAGGCTACTGTAGCTCAAGGGAGCGATGGAGCGTGGATGGTAGGTTGGGGCAGTGGGAGAGGTGAGAGTGGTAGGCGTTGTGCCAGAGTCTTATGCAGAAGAGGAAAAGTTCTGTTGCTGTTGTTACAGTTCCTAATAGTAATAATACCCCTTTTTAAGCAATGGACCATGTTGTTTATTGCTTTGGGAGTTGGGGACAAAACAACTTGACTATGTACACGGCTGCATTACATGACTCCAACTAGGCAATGCTGGGGTATATAAAGAGTAACAGGGAATTTTCAGCACAAAAATGTTCTCCAAGTGCCACGTCCCACACATTTAATTGTTTCACCCAGCCAAGATACACCTGAGTGTTATCCCCCGAGATAAATCAAGGCATGAAATGTAATGCAATCTTAAGCACCCAGTAAATTGCTCCCAAGCCATTTTACCTGAATTACACAGCAAAGTATAAGCCTTGGGAATGTAACGAGATTGTTCATGCTATTAAGGGACTGAAAAGAGTCTGTGTGGCTGTTATAACCATGTCCAACATTCGCTAGATCTTACAGGGCTGCCACTCAACCTCCAGAGGGTAATAACAGCGGTCCCTATGTCATCTTTGACAAATGTTTCTTGTTTATTGCCTGGTGAGAGGCTCTGTCAATGGCATGTGAACATATTAGACTCGTGCTGCTCCATCGATGTTGTCAGGTCATATATGCCCCATTAACTTAATCTCACATTACTCATAATGTTTTTCAAGCTGTACTGTACAAGCTGTAATTATATACTTGTGCACCCAGTTTAAACTGCTGCTTCAAATAATAGCCAATTTCCAATGTTTTAGCTCTTATTGAAATTACAAAAGGGTTGGACTAGAAATATGTTGCATACAGTCCTGAAACTCAAAGCACACATATATTTTAGCTCCACTAGCAATTACACATATTGTAATGTTGATTGTTCAGTCTGTTCACCAGATTTCACTTATGGGTGGTGCACCTGGACAGAAGTCTGGGGATGTCTTTACCACAGAGGAGCATGTGGTGAACCCGTTGACTCTCTGTTTGGCCGTCGCTACGCCGTGTTCACACCAATTTGCATAAAGTTGAACTGATCACAACTTTCGAGTGCGCGCTCACTCAGATCTCGTTGCCAGTCGCCCCTCTGCCTTCTCTCTGTCCGCGTCTCCCGGCTCTATTTGAAATGAATGACCGACGGTCACTGACAACAACAAAGTCACTGCCTGCTTGAGCACAGGGTAACTTGCCGAAGAGCTACAGCAGCCTAGAATAGTGTGTAGGCGGCAAGATCAAGCAGAAAAAGTGAAGGAGGGTTTTAATAACAAGATGTGTGTAAGGCATGGTATTTGCATAATTTAGAATTTACTCTGGTGTAAATGTCTGAGTACTTAGCCTCATTACCAACAACACAGGCCTCCAAACATGGCAATGTCATTAACTCAGGCATTTGCTTTGGTCTCTTTTGCAGACTGCCAGTGAGGCTACTAGACTTTTGAAACAAAACAAAAACAATATCAAGTGCTTACCTCATCTCCAAAATATGCAAAAAACATGTGCACTGTCTCAACCACCAGGAATGGACCAGAGTCAAGCCAGCTGGAATAAAAAAGGACTTGACTTGACTGACTTTACAGCTTTTATACTGTCACTCTAATGATCTCTTGCTGGTTTGACACAGATTAGGAATGGGATCAGCCAATCACAAGGAGTTTCTCAATGTAAAACGATCCATACGTTTATGTGAATATGAGGTGCATGGAATAAATATGTAATCTAGCCCAAACTATATAATCTAGATCAAACTTCCCAAAGCTGTCAAAACTGTTGAGACCACACAGCAGTGAACATCCAAAGATGGTCTTACTTGATGATTGACGGGCTGCTTGGAAAGAAAAAAAAAATCAAAGTGAATATGCTGCCAAAGAATTTACAAGAAATGAATGGCTGGTACGGCAGATATTTTGACAATCCAAATATTAAGAAATGATGCTTTGGAAGCCCAGTACTGTGAGACGCAAGATAAATAAATACAGGAGTTATAGAAAATCTACAAGCAGTGATTGAGGCTCTGTAGGTTGTGCTGAAGCCCAAAGAAAAGTGATAGGCTTCTCCAAGAATAGAGCTTCTGAATGTCAAGAGGGAAATGACACAAGCATATAAAGCACTCCTGAAAATGACACTAGTTCTAGTGACCTTGGAAACAAGCACACATTCATAATAGCTGCGACCGTACACACACATGCACCCACACATCCACCCACACATCCATGCATTCACACACACACACATAACCTCAACACTTGACCTCCATGGCAAATTTCTGCTTCTGAGGTAGAAGATTGTGGTTGCTATAGGGCAGGCACAGCTTTGTGGACCAATAAATGGATAGAGTTTTGTGGATCAACGAAGACAAACCGTTCATAAGTTATGAAAAAAGGGGCGTGGCTAAAGTGTACGGGTGGGGCAAACAGTCACCAGTGAAAGTGTCTGTGTATGTATGTGTATGTCTGTCTGTAGCTCTGTGTGTCTGTGTGTGTGTGTGCCGTTCTACAAAGTTTGGACTTGTTACATGAATCCATTTAGAAGTTATCCGCCTTTTTGTGATAGGCTACTCCCACTGCCACGCCCCCTTTTTGCCAGCTGACATGAACAGTTCGTCAGCTGTCCTTTGGCTCATAACCAACCTTTCCACAAAATCTTGTGCAAGACTGTGAATCCATAGGTCACTCCCATTGCCATGCCACCTTTATGCCAGTTGGCATGAACACAAACACACACACACACACACACACACACACACTTGACCTCCATGCCAGATTCCAGCCTCCTAGGGTGAGAACAGTGGTGCAGTAGGGAACTTTTTGTGGACGGTCTGACCGACCGACAGAACAAGCTATAGAGCTGCTGGTCGCAGCTAAAAATGGAGCGGCTTTAGGAACAACTGTGTCAATGGAGATTTTTTGAATAGCCATAGAGAATAAGTGAGGGTGACAATGGTACAGGGACAAATGCCGCTATACTTGGAATCCCCCAACGGTACCACCATTGGAGGATCCCAAATATAGAAGCATATAGAAAATACAACACCAATGACTTCCACTCTGAAGGACAGAAAGGAGAGGAGAGAAGGACTGTTCTCAACAGAACAGCGAACAGAACAGAAATGCATATTAGAGAGTGACATCATCATTAATTGTTAAGCCCAGTGGCGATTTTGGTATGAAAATTCTGGTGTGGCCAGAGTATTCACACAAGAAATTTTTATATTGTAATCCAAACATAACACATATTACACTCAACCATACTTGCAATACAAATACAACTTGCTGCGCGCAAGTGAGAGAGGGGGTCACAGTACCGCTGATGACAAAACGCTAAAATCACACAAATAATGAAGATCTGACGACACATCTCACCATATCAACAACACCAAAGAGTTTAAGATGCCCCAACATGCATTTCTCAAAATCCACCAAAACCAACATGAGGACGATAAAAACAATGCAAAATTAATGCCGTGAATGGTGAATGATCTTGTTTTATCTTTACCTTCGTGAGATATGGCAAAGTCATCCGGTCGATGTGGTCCCAAACGTTTTATCTCCAATTTCCGCTCAAGGGGTAAAGTGATAAATCGCACAGTCGTTAAATAGTTCACACGATTCATAATCAGTACTGTATCGTAAATTCATATCAGTCCCTCGTTAGCTAAGGCACAGCTAGCACACCATGCGGTGCCCGCCCTTTCGTCAGTAAAATCAACCAATGGGAACGCTGCAGGGGCCCTGGCCACCAGGCCCCACATACGAAACTGAAGTGCGTATTGAGCACATGCATGCACGCGCAGCAGTATTTCCAGTCCACAACAGTGCAGGGCCAACTCTGCTGTGCACCATCAAGCGAAAACGGGCGAGCAGCATAGGCAAATTCACACACTACTATGCTACAAAAATTCTCTAGCAAAGTAATTGTGTTCAGCATGTGATGAAAAATGGCGAACATTTGATGAAGGAGACAAAGTTGAGTTTACTATGACCTTAAACTCAACGACATTATTGTGTCTGGCATTTTATAGCCTATAATCTTATGCAAAACAGTGCCCACTGGTGGGGCCGTGCCCAACCAGCCCCTAATGCAAAAACGCCACTGGTTAAGCCTGAGTAATGTTACTTTATTGAGCTTAAAGTTTAATATACTGATGCTCATCTTCCATTTTACTGACAGCCATCCTGTTTAGAGAATTGTAAAAACGTGATGTAGTTTCTTTTCTTTACTTATCTGACCTTTTGACTCGTGACTTACCTGTTGATTACACCATCAATCTTGTCTGCATTGTGTAAATAAATGTTTTTGCTTGAATGAAAAGGCAATGGTCCTCTCATCCCTCCATATAATTCAAGCAAATAACGTCAGCGTGTTGTTGATGGAGCTGTCACCATAACATGATTAAAATTTAGAGAGCATCGGGATAGGAAAGATTAGGGTGACAGACAATATGATAAGCGCACAGCTAATCCATGACATTTAGTCTCGGAGAGGCAAAGAGGCAGAGCCATTTTGTTAGAGTAACGGACTGCTGGGTAAAGTCATTGCAGGAGGCAAATGTTTGTTTTTGTGCTTGATGATGTCTGACCGTATTACTGTTTCATGCAGTCACAGTGTTCATTCACTGGGTAAATTAACAAGGGCACTGTGCTTAATTTGACTTGAATATGAAGTTCCTCCAATGAAATAAAGCGTTTAAAAGCATATAATTGTGCAGAGCATTATAACTGAACCGTTTGAATCACAGAATCATCACCATAAACTCTCTGAGCCTTGTATATTTTATATTATATTTCACCCATGGCCTATATTGCAGGTGCATTTATTAAAATGATTTCATCAAAAGATTGTCTACATTAGTGTTTACCTCAGAGAAGATGAGTTTGAATATATGTAACTGTTTTTATTCTGTATGACAAGGATCCTGGACAAGCTGGTAATTTAAGTGTCACGTTAACGCGTATTTATTCAGTGAACCAACCACAATTTATGAATTCAGGGCGTGCCTCATGAAAGAGGATTACTTAATACACTTTTATGCTGGATTCTTCATGGTACTTACTCATTTTTGGATGCATGACCCAGTGACCCATAGAATACTTAATGCATTCAGTGCATTGGCTGAGGGTATGTTTCCTGAATAATGAAGGTTGAAGATTCTTGTCTCATTAGAATACACTGAACCTGTTTGCAAATTTCCGCATGGCACAATGGCACATTTGCCCATCTGTGGAGCTTTTTTTCCTTTTTAAATGCATACTTGATGGACTGTGAATAAACAACTGAAGCAGTGGTCTGATTTCATATCCGATGGGGGCAAAAGTAACAACTTACGTGCATGCATTTGTGTAATTCTGCAGCTTTTTGTGCTGGGAATCTGCCCACACTTGAAATGATCTCTGCGGACTTAATGAAGCATATTGAAGGCTTGGAACGGGTTTCCAACTCCCTAAAAGTAAAATGTGGATTGTGTAGGTTTGTTGATACAGGCTGCGGTCCTTTGAGCATATTGTATCCTGCTGGGCTCATTTTTGTTCTCCAAGATTACAAAAAAATGCAGCTTGTTAAAGCTTCAAAACAGAATCACAAGTATTTTCAAGTGCTGTTGAGATTAATGGAAATTTAATTGTCATGCATCAAACCCAACCAAAGGAAAAAGACCATTCTGGCCTGTGTATTGCCTTTGGTACATAGAGATAAGGGATATTGCACAGTATGATTCATTATGAGTTCTAAATGACTAGCCTAAACAAAGCATTACTGTCATATCTGACTTGTAATTATTACAAAAGTCCAGAAGTGCGAGAGCAGTTCATACCTTTTATTCAGCAGCTTTATCAGCATTTGTCAAACACTGAGAGCATCACTGGTAGTCAACAGTGCAGAAATCACATTATACACATGCATGCGTGCCGTTATTGGTGAAATAAATTGTTTTTCTACGGGCCGTTTTGTAATGCAATAAACTGATGAGCTCAAAAGGAGTTACAATTGATTTGCTGGATTGATCACCCTCTGGCTACTGCCAGGACGTAAACAAAACCCTGACTCTTTGTCTGGGGAGACTGAGGCTGGAATGAATTATTTGACAAGTTAAATAAGTGCATTGCTATGCCAACACTTCTTTTTTTTTGGATGGATAAAGAAAACGACTTGGCATGTTACTTATTTTAAACTTTGTGTTATGTACTATCCTGCTGGCCTATGGTAAACATTTGCAACATGTGGCATTTTGAGAAAACAACTTTCTCGCTCGTATAATGCCCACAGAGCCAGCCCACTGAACTCATCTCATATGTGTTGCAGCTCTGCCCTTTACCTCCTTTGAGAGTCAACAGTCGCTGTGAGCCACTGCTGGTGTTGTTTCCTCAACCTACCATTAAACTCCATTGAATTCCACTTTAACGCCACATTGGAGGACATTGTTATCCGCCCTTCTGCCACCCCAATCATTTAGCCTGTCAGGAAGACAGCCCCGTGGCTCAATGAAGATTAATTATGATCCCGTTGTCGACAGGGTGGCTGGGGTAATGAGATGAGCCGCATGGCAAGGCGGTGCATGGCGGCGCATCGTTTTCCTCCCCTGTCACATACAGTATCCCATCATATCTCTGTGTCACTTTGCAGAAGGTCCACCCTTGCATTCTGTCTCTCATGGCAGCAGATGGTGAGGAGAAGCGGGATATATGCCAGCCAGTAAACACACAGGTGGACAATCTCGTAACAACCTTATTATTGTGTTAGCGGAATGTTGCTGCGCTGCACTTCTGACAGAATTTCTGTGCTGTGAAAGTGTGTTCGTTGAAAGAGAGAACGTCACTGTCACTCTCTGCTCTTATTAGGTAAGGAGAAGAAAGGGAATAGCATTGATGTTTCTTGTGGAACAATTATTTCCTTCTGCCAAGCACCACAGTTTAACTGCTTATTCTTAACAGTCATACTCCTCATCCTTTAAATATAGCAATAACATTTTAATACCAATGCCCCTTTGCAGGAAATGTCAATAATTAATCTACATCACTGGCAATGTGGACCAAAGTAAATGTTTTTTTAATTTGTTTTTTTTTAATTTTGGCATCTTTTTGCATTGGTGCCAGTTGCACAGTTATTCTTTCACCAGAGGTTCTGTGAGTGGTTTTACCCAAACAAATAAAAGTAGTTCCAGGCCACTGCACGCACACTCATCACATAATCATATCTCATCAGGTGGGGACCCACCAGAAGTAGGTATGTGACTTACTTTTGGCCGCAGCGTGCGGTTTAATGAACCAGATCTGATATGGGATCAGCTTTGCTATCTCCCTCTGTGCAGTGTCCCTTCCTATCTGAGTTGCCTCCTCCATAATAAACAATGTGAGCAACTGTGCTATGCGACGCTGACAGTGGGAAGATTTGCAATTATGTACAGTATGTGGAAATACTCTTGACTATTTTGAGATGTACTTTGGAATTGTACTGGACATAACATCACTAATCTTGCTATTAAAATACTGACTTTTATGTGGGCTGAATTGGCAGTTAATCCAGTTGCTTTATTTCTTGTAATGATATGACTGCGGGAGTTTAGAATATCCAGAGGTCCATTCCGGCATATAATATTGGAGAGGTGAAATTGAGAATAGAAGAATCCATCTCACCTATGCCTTGAGTGCCAGGCTTTGATTTGTTTGGGGAAGAGCGCCTCCATTATCAGCCGTAAAGACACCTGAATATAATTTTCAGGCCTAAAATGCTGCATGCCAGTTTGACTGATCACGGCTCAAGGTTAAAATGTGACAGTTCAGATGGTAGCAAGTCTGATAAATTGGTGTCTGCCCTAGGTGACATTTTCAAAGTCAAGACCTGCGTGTCTCTATGGTAATGAGGAGTGGCTGTGTTCCCAAGAACATCTGGGGTAAGGACATTAACGTGACATCTTATTGCAAGAGAGCATTCTCATAGTAAATATACAGCACAGGAAGGTTGCCATTTGTGTTGAGGGATATGAGAAGGGCTTGATTTGATTTATTTGTGTGTGTGTGTGTGTGTGTGTGTGTACTCATTTTCCAAAAATAAACATCGCCTGTAATGTATTAATCAGTATTATAATTTTCTAAGGGTGCGTTCATACCAAGCATGCAGATTTGGAGCAGGCTGATAAAATGTCTGACATCATTTTCGCAAAACGAATTTGACTAATTGTAATTCTGCAGATAAATCAATTGATTGCTTTTACTTTCCTGTTTCACCACGGAGCCAGGATGGGACGACTACCTCGAACTGACTTTTCTTTCTTTTAATTAAAAAGCTCGTTGAAAGGAGATGAATTGGCTGATAACATCACTACCTTTTTCCTGACCTCAATTTGGCTCTGCTCACCTCTGCAAATGAGTCTGGAGAACTTTTCCTTGCATGAAAACTCACTTTGTTATAACCCCTCGGATGAATTCATTAAGTTTGGCTCAGAGTTTTCTTCCCTTAATGCGCTGAGTTGTTCATGTTGGAGACGAAGGTGCACTGACAGTGGGCAGCTTTGACTCACAGGCATGGGCTTTTGTGAGTGATAAAGTGATCAAAATTGATCTCTGAAATAATACTAAGATGTTTATGTTAAAGGTGGGGATTTTAACATCTAAAATCTACTTTTTATATCCGAAATACATGAGCTCTAATTTATATGGAGTCCTTTTTCTTCATGAGAGGTCTCAGAATGCATTACGCTACTTTGAGATTATGAGCCCACGACAACCCTAATTAGAATTAGAAGATTACAACTTGGATATGCAGCTTGGCATTTTAATTGCAAGCTTACATGAGTAAAGATTTTGTGAAATGACTGTGCGAGCAGCCACTGAGCGTCCTCCTACATATAGGCAGAGTGGAGCAGGCCACTTTTTGGAGGGGTGAAAGGTTAGGGAGGAGTGAAAGCAAAACAGGTTTTGATATGCTATAAAATATTCGAGTTGCAGTGCATGGCTTCCCAGATGGTCTGCTGCACACACACACACACGCACGAACATGCACGCTCACTCTCCCCACCGCAACCACCCACCATTTACCAAAGCAGGCAAGCTGCGCCTGCTCGATAACGTCCTCAAAAACAGAGAGAGAGAGCCAGCAGCGCATCAACTGTGCACAGAGCTACCAGCGCTAATATGATACATTCCTCCAGCCTACTGTATCTCCTACTTCTCTGGCTTTACTCTGTCTCCTTTTACATTGTCTCAAATTGTTTCAGCCATGCCGGAGAAAAAGGCTGGAACTTTGCAGTCTCGACCAGTCCAGTTAGAGCAGCCCATTCCTGTAGTAAGATTTTTTTTCTGTTTAATGTTTGTTTGTTTTTTTTTTCCCATACAGCGAATTTTATCAGATAACTTGAGAGATGGTGAGAGGTGGGAGTGGCATAGCTGCTCATCTCAACTTACACTGATTTTCTACTGCTGCTTAGCTATGAGTCAATTTGTGCCAGACTACAAGGCAAATAGGTTATCTGCTGATTAATATTTATGGTAGTGCATTTATTTGTTTGTTGTACTATATTCCCATTTGCTGCTGAAGAATTTGACGGATGTTCTTATTCAAAGAACCCCACAGAGTTCTGACATAAGGGTTTGTGTAGAAATTGGCTATTGCAGGAATATAGGGCCTACTCTGCACCTGAAGATCTCTCTTACCACCGAGCCACCATGTGACCCTGCCAATGATAATAATATTAACAATGAATAATTTATGGAAAGTATACAAGGGTTAGGAATTTGATTCCTGCTAGGGCCACCCATTCTAAAATGTTTGCATTCCTATTCCTATAAGATTAGATTCAGTATTCTATTTTGTCAAATTTGCCCATCAGATGGTATGTTGTGCAATTCAAATGTACAATTCAACCAATAAGACAGCTAATACTGACTGCTAAGACTGTTGAATCACATGCACCTGCTGTTGATTTACAGCAAACAGTTGACTCAAATCCTTCACTTATTTAAAAGTAGCAACGCCATAATTTATTTATTGTATTGGATGAGCTTATTTTATGCTTTGAAAGTACATTATGTTCCACTGAAATGTACAAACTACAAAGTCTCACAAAATAGAAATAGTCAAGTGTCGGTACCTTAAATTGTACTTAACTACAGCACTTGTGTAAATGTACTCAGTTACTTTCTGCCTCTGACAGCAAATAGTGTAAAACTTTCTGTATGCATGAGATGGTCCCCTTTCTGTCTATGATGAGTAATGAATCTATTGTTGCTCCATCTGTACCACCCTGCATTATCTCCACAGGTTTGGTTGCAAAGATTACAATATTACTAGACAAACCTTGGAAGCCTCTTTATGCAACCAAAGGACATCTCCCACTACTGCTTTCTCTTAATATTCGGTGTCCTGAATAGCCAGTGAAGCACAGCATTCCTCCCTGCTTTTATATGACGGAAATGTCAAGAGGTCCCGGCTCCCCACTCAAAGCAGGCTGATATATTATCTCTCAAATTCAGCCCTTGGGATATTTATTAGAATATTTCCTTCTGCCAATTCATCATGTAAACCTTGTTCCCATCCACCAGAGTCCTCAGTAAAATATTGGACTGAGGCATAGGATGAACTTGATTTCTCTGACTTGTCATTGTCAACAGATCAGTGTGGTAAAATTCAGTTATTTTAAGCAAGTTTAATACCCCTAGGGCTAAAAACACTTTAAGAAGTGTATTCAAGACCTTTTTAAGATGAGAAATCAGGCCGAGTTACTCCAAGTATCCGTTTTATATTCATAAGTGAGTACACAGGGCAATAACATTAAATATGGAACACAAGGGGAAATGTACTGTAAGGAGAAAGGCCATTCTATAGCTCTGTGCTCTGATTGGCTGACTGCCATGATCAACAGCCAATTGTGTAGAGTTGTGCCCTCAGGCACAGATAAACCTTCCACCAATAGAAACCAACTGAGGCTGACCAGCTCAAACTGTTACTTAAGCACTGGCAGTGTTCAAAGTCATTGGTTTTGTTATATGCTATTGGTTTTGCACATGCTAAAAGTTTTTGTTTCCCCCACACATTAGAGACTTTAGTACTTTGGGGTAAAACTGTTCTAGCGTTTGGGCATATTGACCAAAATATAGCATATTTTTGACAGGGATCAGACAGCAGACAGAAAAGGGGTGCCAAAGATATTTATCTCAAGTCCTGGCTTTTTGTCAATCAGATCTCTGGAGGCACAAGGCACACATTTTGTGCTTTTACATAAACCAACTCGTTTTCTCTTTTAGTTTTGTATGTGGAATATATATTTATGTGCACCTGTTTCATCTCATTTTTATCCTGACCACACTGAGACAAATTCCATGCAGCTCCGGTGTTTATGGCAGTAGATTATTGATCTTTACGGTATCAGCAAAGTCTGAGACTCGTGATAGATTACAGTAATACATCATACAGGTATATCATGTGCCTAACCTCCTTCATCATCGGCCCGGTAAACTTTTCAGCCGCTGACAGTTATTCTTCTTTCACAGAGTGGAGAAAAGCAGTTTTCTCCACAGTGGATGTAGCAAATGAAGAGTTGGGGAGGATTCTTTCAGGTCTCTCGGGCGATGCAGTATGACAGTGATAAATACTCCAATGCTGGAATGGTTTTTCGACCAGTAAAATTCGCCCTGTGCAGCAATGATGTAAGGATAATATAAAGGGGAAGATAAAGTGTGCAATAGATAATAATTTGTTGATTAACCATACTGTTGCATAAAATTTGGCATGCAGCGGCAAAAGGCTGAAACACTGCATATGGCTGCAGCAAATTGGCAGTTGTGCACTGGAAACATTTTCTGATCATAACCAAGCTAATAACGGTCAATCACAACAGACTAATGGGCAGACTTCTGGCTTTGGTGAGATTTGAAGTGGTGTGTTTATAGACTGTGCAAGGATCTGTGATCCCTTGAAACCTCCTTTACCACTGTGTATTGCACACATGCAGCACTGTGCCAGTAAACCCTGTTTCTGACTGAGAACAGCTTGCTGGTTTCAAACAGTGGGCACCCCCCCAGTTTTCCATGCTTCCATGCCTTGATGCCTCCAACAGACACAGCAAGGAAAATTGTTTGAACCATTCTTCAGCATGCTGAACTGTAACACAGTATCACCGGCTCTTTCCTGTGCACTTCAATTCCTGCAACTTTATATAGTCAGAACAGCACCTGGCATAATGCTGTTGATAGTGACCTGCATTTGACTATTATTACACTCACATGGCGCTCGTATGAAGACAGTATCGGTTGTGAGCACTTCACTTTCCCGGCTGTCAGGAAGGAAATGTTTTGTCAGCTTTGATAGACCAGTAGGGGAGATATATTCAGTATGAGTTGGATTTATGGTGCCCTCTAACCAAGGAGCCCTGTAGCATGTTGCTGACAAACACAAAGACCAAGGCTTGGCATTTTTTCGTCAGACAGATGCTTTAACCTTTTCATCTGGTACAGAAAAAGACCAAAAAGATACTGTTGTTTGTCACTTCACTAGCGTCCCTGTCTCACAGACGAACAGACTGTACACAAGAGGACCTGAACGCGCACACATGCACGCCCACATACACATACACACACACGCACACACACAAAATCCCTTTCATTCTCTCCTGATGCACCTTTTGCTTCAGAAGCAAGGGCAAATGGCTTACCAGGTGTAGACAAGATAAGAAGATTACATTTCTCCACTCAAAGTGATTAAGATTTCACCTAAAATCCTCTCTGCTTTCCTTTTTGCCTTGGATCACTGTGTAAGTATTGATGATGTTTACCTTTCGGGGCT
This sequence comes from Holocentrus rufus, assembly GCA_900302615.1. Lineage (NCBI taxonomy): Eukaryota > Metazoa > Chordata > Actinopteri > Holocentriformes > Holocentridae > Holocentrus > Holocentrus rufus. The sequence continues at coordinate 18,830 of OMLF01010117.1, forward strand.
TTTTGGGGCATTTCAGACTTCATGTCACATTGCCATGCTGTGAAATGCGCATAGAATTTAGAATTTATCACAGTATTCTGTTTTATGTGAAATGATGAAGGACCACATAACAAGTGTGCCTTAC
>OMLF01010118.1:0-25991 GCA_900302615.1 Holocentrus rufus
GCTGTGCTGGTGGTCCTTCTCTGACGACGGCCCTAATTATGGGTCATGGTAGAAGGTTGTGTGTTTCGAATGATTGGAAATCCCAGTCAATAACTAACAAACTCCAGTATGTTCTAAGACAGGATATTTAAAGAAGGAAATTTACTGTCCGCTAACAAGCAAGTGTGACGTCGTATGAGCTGGGAAAACAACATGTCTTTTGCGTAGGTTTGTTTGTACTTAGTCACTGATGATGTACAGAAAGCTGCTGGGAAGTCCAGTAAGTAGATCCCACATAGAGTGAATGTGTGGGATCTATTTACTGGACTTGGCCCTAAGTGTGGGCTGTTATTCACTCAAGTCTACTCTAAGCTCTGCTCCTCCCATCAATTTGCATTTTTCACAATTGGAGATGAGCTGGACAGCAATCTCGGGTGTCATCATGCTTCAAAGCCATCTCTGGGCACAAGAGGAACATATACTTACCATTCCATTGCTCGGTACTCAGGAGAGCTGCGCTATAGTTTGCCTGCCACAGCTGTCTTTCATCCTAAACCTCCCATTACTCCATCACACTGCTTCCTTTTGTTGGTGATTTTGCAACAGTATTTATCACATCAGTACATCTGTTGGGGTGAGCAAGTTCTTCCCCGGGTTTCTGTATCAGAAGTGAGTGAGGTTGCACAGTGTGAAGAGTGTGTGGAAGCCGAAAATGGACTGGCCCTATGAAACCATTGCCCATTATGTGTGTCTGGGTATGGGTGGTGCTGGTCTAGGCCTCACTTTATTCAGAAATACATTCAGAGTGAACTTGTTCTTTCGTATGGAGAAAGCTGGCATCACCTGCACACAAAGCAGCAGTGTCAGGACCTACAGAGAGTGCAGGTGGTGTGTGTGTGTGTGTTTTGAGTGTGTGTGTGTGTGTTTGCAGGAAGGAGGGCTGAGATATGTGATAGATACAGATACAGGCTTTGTGCTGCCTGTCTCTCTCTGAACAGCAGAGGGAAAATCTGTATTCCTACAGGCTGGGCACGAGCTGCGAGCACAAGACCCAAATATGGAGCTGCGGTATATGTATCTGGTACAGGGTCACAAAGCCTGCCTTTCTCCAGAAACGAGGGCCAGCTGTTGGGTGATGAAGGGCAGCGGATAGACTTGGATGCCTCAGAGTATCCGTTTTAAGAAATGATCCCCAAGATTATTGTGTTTCAATGAAGGCCTTTTCTTTTTCTGTTCAGTCGTGGTAACTGGCCATGGAGTTCTTTTTTTATCTGTTTCAAACAAAGTGCTGTTGTTGCCTTCAGTGTTGTGCCAAAATTGTATTTCATAAAGTATGTTACCTGATTCATAAAAAAAATGGAGATCATGCTGTATGATCAAATATAAGATGTTACATTTCAAACAATAAGCAATCATTGATTGCACAAGAAAGTTGTCAGTTATAAATCAGCTTAGTTATCTCTTATGAAGTGCATTTGCCCCAAGACAGTTTCCTTACTTCGTACCGCAGCAAAACAACAGCACACAGTCAGGACACGTCACCAGGGATGGGTTTACAAATTATTGCACATTCATGATGCATCACTTCCTGTACAGAGGCACATATTTCCCTAGAACAACATACTCGATATCAAGTGCTTAGAACAGCAAATATGAAAAATATAAAATCCCTAATGATCTGGGCATAGATTGAATAACTATTTGACAACACAGAGTAGCAAAACAGACATTACTCTTTATGGAAATCTAATGGATTATTGCATTAACCTTTGCTTGTTCCAGGAAGGTTTTGATTTGCAAGCATGCTCTTTTTAATTGATCCTCTGCTTCAGATTCATACAGTTAACCACATTCAGTTTTGGAGCCAAACACGACAATTATCTCCCACTGTTGAGGGAAGGGACAGTGTTACTCGCCCTGCTTGAACAAATTTTCCCAGCTGGTCTGGGGATTTCTGAAGCCTGTGTCCTTCAAGACTCGTCTGCGCAGTACCGATGTCGCTGTCTGTCAGGTGGGCTGGGACAAAAGGTGGCGCCAGGCTGGGTTGCTGTCCACTTTAAAGTAGGGTGCCCAGACGTCCCCATTTTACGGGACAGTCCCTGGATTTAGCACATCGTCCCTGGCTGGCACTGTCCTGGAAATGTCCCTGGATTTCCCCCTATCCTGACTGCACTACTGTTACCAGGGGAGCTCTGGTGATTTGTCATTTTTACCTCAGGACTAAAGGATCAAATTTTATCTTGCATCAAGATTCCTAGACGGGGTCTTGTAATGTACTTTTTAGTGCATTACCAGTGATGTGGATCAACATTATTTGTGATCAGCACACAGAGAGTGTGTTCCTGAGAGTCCCGGACAGATAACAATAGAAGACAAAAATCTGTTAATGGCGATCTGAGGCAGGGTGTTCTTGGTCCTCCACATTTTTCTGCAAATCATCTTTGCCTTTGGTGCCTGGTTTCCTCTTTTTGGACCAGGTACGAGCTCAAGGACGAGGCAAAGCCAAGTTTTTTCAGTCTTAAGGGGGAAAGGAAAGCAGCAGAAACCCTCGGACTGAAGTCATACCAAACAAGGTAGCAACAGCAGTGGGGACCTCAAACTGAGCCTTAGCTGCCTCTGAAATTAAGATGGAGTGAGGAACAGCCCTGTCTGGGACTCTGCTTCAGAAACACCATGTGTCACTTTGTTGCCAACTATTCACAATCTGGTGCCCACCAGCACACATACCAGCACCCCGTATCAGCACCCATACCAGACCCTGCCCTTCTTAAATGCACTTTGCTTCTTTGCAGTGCATGAGCAGCTGTTGTGCAATCACACACTGGGCTGCTCTTTGATTTCACTTCAATGCTGAGACGATTGAGGCAGGCAAGACCAGGCATATCAGCTATGTGGATGGAAAATGGTAATAGGAGACAAGAATATAAAAGAAGACACACTGGTTGTGGTGGTGGCGGTGGTGGTGAAGAGTGGGTGGTAGATTAATTTTCCTGGCAGGCTCCATTTTGTTCATTTCTAAACATTCCAGTTTCAAATTGAAGGTCCTTGAATTGTGGATAATTTTCTATTGAAAAAAGCTTTAAGTGCACTCTCATTTATAACGTATTGTTCATCTGTCTTGGTTCTTGCCTGTTACCTACAGTAAACAGTAATTTAATTCTTCTCTGGGTATTTGACATCAAATTTTGTTGATCTCTCTTGCTGATTGTGAACTCTGTGCAACAGCAAACATGCTAGAGGACATACATGCCAGATATTGCTGTTATTTGGGTGTGCCTATATGTGCAGAAGGAGGTGCCTACTCGTTCTTTTTGTTTGACATAGGCAAGCTGAAATATTTTCCAACTTCAGATGCTGTTTATGAACCCGCTGTTTTGCACTTTTCTCTCCTCTTAGCTCACTCTCTTGCTTTAATTGTTTAATTGTTTATTGTTTAATTCATTTTTTGCCTTTCTTCTCCTTCATTTCTGTTTTTCTTTCCTGTCGAATGCATCATGGTTTTAAATTGATAAAATCTGCAAATTAAAGCACATTTTATCCTGCATTTACTGTTAAATTAAATTACATTTAGACTGCAGAAAATCTGCTTCTTTTATAAATATTACAGCTGATATTTGAACAACTTAAATGCAGGCATCAGGCATGCATCATCTTTATCTTCACATCTTCTTTTACTACAGCACACAGCAGCTTCATATAACTGACATTTTGAACTAGTGGGCCCTGTGACAAAGTTAAAACAGCTCCTCAAAGTTTAGTACTTTATCCATGTGTGCTGTATTTTTTACTTATTTTTTCCATCTTATATAGAGAGTTATGCAGAATTTCATAAGGAAAATGGTTTCTAAATCTCATGGAATCCACACAAAATGCAGAAAGAATGCATGCAATATAAATTGGCCCCTTAGTAGAAAGATAAAAGATCTGGGTCCCAGTTGTAACAGGACACATGTCAGAAATTCCCTGCCAAGAGCTGGAAGGTGAGGGGAGGAGGGGGGAAAGAGGGGGCACTTAAGGCTTTTACTCTGGTACATAAAACTGACTTGTAGAAAAGCATGTCTGGGTGGCAGAGCTATTATACATACCACCCTCTCTTTATGTGACTCCTGAAGGGTCTATTCTTAAGTAGCTTATCACTTCATCATAAGCTTTTTATGGACTGAATGCAATTTCTCTCAGCTAAAATGTGTGTAATTTCTCTCATCTAAAAAGTTAGAATTATGGTAAATTATATAATCTGATCGAAGCAAGAATTAAAGGCCCAGGCAGACATTGCAGCATCGTGCCACCTGTTGACACACCACTTCCCCACTGCTACTTGTATTTACATAATTACCGATTAGGCTGAACACTTTTTTTGGAGATGAATTATTTGAACTTTTGCATAACAGTGTGCGCCAGCTAAACACAAATTTTACATGCATTCTGGGGCAATAAAAAGTTTGTTTACATCTATAATGTTATACACAGGAGTATACACTAATATACACGAGTAGTGGAAGCCATAATTTAGAATTATGACAGTTCCAAGAGGCTTTTGCATCTTCATTTTGAGTCTTCAAGGCTGTGTACAAATATCTGCAAAATTAAGATGCATCGATAACTGCAGAACTATTTCTCTATTTCTCCAATTTGGAAGAGAATTTTATTTCCTTTTTGGACTATTGTAAATTTCCCTTTTGCCTGTGTTGCCTCATTGCAGAAATGCATTACTCAGAAAGGGGAGTTGTCTGCACAGTGTTCGTGTTCTATGACAAACTCCTGCATTGGGTATATAATTTATACTTTTTATCCTGATGACTTTGCTTTTAAGAGTGAAAACACAAAGCCATAACAAAGACCAGATGGAACCGATCCACCTCTTCACCATCCACCCCTGAGTTGAATAATTGCCTCGGTTCTTCTTGCATAGAATCTATCTTGTTTGAGATGACTTTTCAGTTGAAGTACAGTGCAGAAGTGAAAAAGATTAAGCCAAGATGCAATAAATCATAAACATTCATCATAAATTAGGAGTACATGTGTATAATTCTGCACCGCAGATAGGCCAATTGAAAATGTATTTTATTACACAATTCGGTATTTGAGCCTGGGTTGTGAGGTGCAGCGCAGGGCTAGGATTCAGTTTGTGCACTCCTCTGTTTGCTGCATATGCACAGAGGTGCCTCAAGAGGAAAAAACTGTGCAGTGGGGACCTCTCTTTTCATTTTTACGATTTTCCTAGAACCCTTTGGAGAGCGTGGAAAGACAGACATGTTTATGAAGGTTTCCAGATGGCCCCGCTTGCACCCCCAGCTTTTCTTTTCAGTTCTTGGGCCATGAAGGATTAATCAAAGTCAGTGGCAAGGCCTGATGGCTAAACACTGTGGCTCCCACAAAGTCAGAGGAAACCTCTCTTCAGCTTCAACTCAGATTCAGCCCTTGGGCTACAAGACTGAGGAAAGTTGAAACCTGAGGTTAAAAGACCAAGTAAACTTACCTAAACCTTGGAGGAATACGCGCAGATAAACGAACTCTGCCCCTAACTCTGTCTATAAGAGGAGCTGATCTGCACCTTGGGTTAAAGGAATTTGTCTCCGTCATCTAGCCAGGAAAGGAGGGTTAACCTTGACCAACACACCTGAACTCCGTTCCTAGTGTGAGCTGGGGGATTATGCAGCTTGACAGTAGACAGACAGTACCATATGGCACAGTGTCTGAGAAATACACCAGAACAGTATTTTGGCAGTTGAGTCATCTATACATATTGATGCATTCTTACACATCCTCTGCTACATCTAAAGGTTTTAATGGAGCTCGGTGCCATGCTGAACATTATCCAAACCATTTGTTCTACGACTCATTGAATTGGCACTCTAATGCAAGACGAGTGGAAAATCTCAGCATTTTTTGTGTCCTGTACGATCAGGCTAAGGCCTCTCTTTTGTCAACCATTTTTAGCCTCTCCATTACTGTCCTGCCTCTTGGGGATAAATGCAGATAAAAGCACCGTCTCTCTAAAGAGGGCAGCAAGCAAGAAAGAGCCACAGAGGTGGAGAGAGAACAAAATTGTACAATTAAAATTTCCAAATAAGACAAAACCTATTTTTGTTAATAACGCAGCCCACAGTTGTCCTCCCCTTAATTATCACTTCAAATGCTAAATAGAGAATGCGATCCTTCAGCTGTCAAGACTCGCTGGAGAAGGCAGAACAGAGATCCAGTCAAGTCTCTGCATACATGTTCCTGAGGTGCAGCTATTATACACCTCCAGCTGCAAAAGGCACTCCTTCAAATCTCTGGATTATATAGTTGCATATATAGATATATAGATTATACTTATACTATACTCCTCATAGCAAATTTTATCAGTATGGTAGAAATTATAACTACTGCTGTGCTCTTACTCTGCTCAGCCAGGAAAAACTGTAGCCTAAACACAGAATATGATATTAGTGTGAACATTTGACTTAAAGATGTGTGGAAAGCAGCATAATTACCTCCGACTCAGATCAGCTTGCTTGAAATGTATTGAAGATACTGTTACCACGCCATGAGGACGCACACACTTCTCCCTGAGAAAGAAGCTCTCCAAGTAATCTTTTTTCTTTCTCTCTTTCTTTCTTCTTCTTCTTCTTTTTTTATTTTTAACAACAAAAAGCTGTCTGGAACACAGCAAAATTATTTGTCTGCCTGGAATATAGACAAGATAAGCACTGTGAAGCTACATCATGCTACTGCACAAATATGTGGCATTAATCGAGACATTCCAAATGAGCTTTGCAGGCAGTTACAAGACAAATCATGCGAAAAAATTCAGTTCTGAAAACAGAATGTATAACTTGTGCAAGTAAACACAAGTACACACAGTAGTGCTAGCGTGCCCACTGTTAAGACAGGTATGAATCTGTGCGTTGATTGGTCGGTAAGCAGTTGCACTGGGGTGGTTGAAAAATGCATGTGGTCTTCCTTTAAAGCTCAATTTGCCAAAAGGTTAACATTCCAGGTGAATTAAATCCTTCTGCAAGCAAAACACACAGAACACACAGAGAGAAACCAGCTCCATTGTTGGTGCTTAGAATTGCATTGCAATGTCTGATAATTAATAAATTAATTTATTACAAAAGAGTCTTGTACTATGGACTGTGTTTTTTAACACAGTTTTTGCTCAGCCTCCAACCATTTACATAATCAAAACCTCTAAAAAATATTAGCTGTTGATAATGCTACATTGTTGCTGAACATGTGACTCTTAATATAACCTGACAAACATTACCTGAACAGTGTTTTTCCACGTGATTAAGCATATACATCAGTTATACAATTCATACGAACTAGGCCAATCATTATCTGAGCAGATATAGTAATGCTAAACATTATTTATATAGTACTTGTTTAAAAGCAGATTTTATAAAATGCTTTACAGCAAAGCACAAATTAAGACTAGTCAATCATATTAAGAGATAAAAAGAAAAGCTGGAAACACATTAAAGAGAGAAGAGGCTTGATAAATAAATAAATGAGTCTAATGAGTTTAAACATAAATGTTTTGATAACCTTTATTTAACCAGGAAAAGCCCAACTGAGATCAAAATCCCCTTTCCAATGTGGTTCTGGCCAAGATAGATGGCACTGAATTAAAACAAAGATCTAGCAAAAAGAATGATTGCTGCCATAAGATTACCACACAAGAAGATTAAAAGTAGGCAAAAGCACAAACACTGACATAAAAGCAAATCTATAAAAAATGGGTTTTGAGCAATCATTTACAGTAAGTGATGACAGTGAACTAGTTAACCTAACTTGCTCAGGCATGGCGTTTTATAGTTTGAGGGCCCTGATGATTAAAGCAGAAACACCTTTTCAGTGTTGAGACAGTCAGCAGGACGTCACACTTCACTCCAGCTCACAGAGAGTTAAGGGGTTTGCAGTGTATGGGCCAGATTTAACTATGCTTCAAATTTAAAATAAGTTGGTAAAATGGCAACATCAATCCAATATGTAACTGCAAAACCCTGGAGAGAAAATGTATTGGGCATTCAAGATCTCTTGTTGGGGTTGTCTTTTTATTCAGGCAGGACTTGAGGGACTTGGAGGAATATGAGAAGAGAGCAGGAATGTAAATAAAGTGGTCTGATAGCATCATAGAAGCTCGCTAGCTAAGTAGCCATATGATTATCATCATAAATTTAAAAAATGGGCTCTAAGAATACAGGAAAGTGCTGATGAATGCAATAACCAAGCACACATAAACTAGTGATGCCAAACAGATTTGTTGGCTTTTAATGTATAGTGAGTCATTTGCTTCAGCCTTTGGTGTGTTTCTAGGATTGTCCTGACATGACTTCTTCAAATTCATTCATAAATCATGCTTGTTTGTGGTTGTGCGTTGTGTCTGATGATGATGTTTTAATATTCACTTTCTGGGTGGTTATAAAGGCCAGTCATTAGGTTACAGACAGGACATGCATTGGCTTGTGACTGGGTGTAGACAGTAAAATTATAAGATTGTAAATGTTTAAAGAGTTGTGGTTCCAGCCAGACCAATGTGACAAGCCTCAGTACTTTGATGTCCAATTAGTAAACTTTTCCCTTTTTTGCTGTTTTCTGTTTCTGTCTTCATGTAGGGAACAGCGTCATGACAAATTTCATGTCAGCATTTGGCTATTTAATGTTTGCTTGCTGACATATAAACATATATTTCATAGAACAATTTAATTATTATTATATATCTTGCAAATTAGTTCCACTTCTAATCTGTTTTACATCTAAATCACCAATAGCCTATTAAAAATATACACGTAATAGTATATTTTAATGTTATAAGGATGGTGTGTAATGGTTATATCTACGTAACTTGGGTTCCCTGAAGCACAAAGCAGAGGCAGTGGCAGTCAGAAACAATTGAAAGGAAGCTGTTTCGTGTGCTAGGGGTTCAGGCAAATATGGATGCAGCTGTCACAGGTCACAGAGTAATCCAACAGACACAAATGTTGGCAAAACCTAGCTGATTCTCTCTGAGAGGCTCTGCTGCTACTTGTATTGATCTTTTAACTGAAGGTTGGTTTAAACCCTGACGTTAATAATATAATTGTTGGTGTACCATTATATTTGTGTGTGTTGTGAAATAACAGGATTAGGAATTACTGCACTATCAAAGAACAAAATATCTATATTAAAGACTGCAATGTGGGCGTAGTGGGATTACCTTACATTTGGTCAATAGTGAGAAAATGCAGTAGGAGACAGTGTAAATCAGCAATGAGTAAATGTATTCCCATAAATTAGTATTCTAGGAAAACTACTGAGATTTGACTACTATTTAAGCATCTAAAATAAATCTTAACAAAACATTTATGACATCCTTTTCAAAAGTAGTATTGTGAGTCATATTGCAGCCACCCTATCTATCACAGCGGTTTCACAGTCACTGTGATGTCATACATCTTAAAGTTGGATGCTCTTCTGTTATTTGGAGCGTGTGTGTATCTCTGGCCATGTCGGTAAATTTTCAGGCCTTGTCATTAGTCGTAATCTCGTGTAAACATGTTGTACAGCCTGCGTAAACACTGTGTAGGCTGAGCCAGAGCACTTCAGAGAGAGCACACCCTGCTCCACAACTGGGACAGTAACCGTGTCTTCTCCCTGGATTGTGCAATAGGTTAAGGGAGAAAAAAGTAAAATAAAATTATCAGATTATCAGTGACATTTATGGTGTTTTTATTTCTGGGGAATCTTTTTTTTTCCTCCTACTGATTTCCTGGCACGTCACTGGTCAGCCTCAGATCAAGGAGCCAAAGGGAGTTGTGCAGGTACAATCTGTACTCGACTATATCTCTTGCGGTCCACGCTGTGTTTAATAGAGATTGCTAAGGGAGTTGCTTTGCACCTGGAGAGCTTCAAGTCATTTCATGTAAAAAAAATGAAGAGAGGAGAAACAGAAGGGAAGAGGTATGGAGAAAGAAATACAGGAAAGGGTGGTGGGTGTCAGTGTGGATGGGGGCTAATGATGTTGATCAGTTGCAGGATTGTGATCACTTCCATCACTGAACACAGATAAATGTGTTCAGACTACTTAAAAACATAAATTACAGTCAAGTAATTCTTTTTTGGTATCAATGAATGTCCCTCTAGTTGTTCCACTGTACACAATAAAACTTGTTTACCCTTTTTTATGCTATTACAGCTAAATACACCATTCCTATTTCAAAAACTTGTAGTTAAATTGGTGTCTTCTTGACTTTTTGCAAAAAAAAAAATGGAATTTGGAATTAAGTGTTCATCTCTGTCAGTTTTATATTTATGTCTAAAATAGTATAGTTGCCAAATAATGGAGATCCCACCTCCAGATCGCTAAACCTAATCAGAAGGTTGTTGGCCAGAGACTTATTAGTCCAACAAATGTCACTGAAAGCCACTGTCATTGAAAGTTTTTAAAATATCTTCCTGAAAGTAAGTGCAGTTCCTACAAACACTTAACTTACCTTTTTCAGTGCTAGCATTGCTATTAGCTGCAGTTAAAGGGGGGAAGCAGGAACCCACTCTCCCACACCAAGTCCATGGTGTCTCTTAGAATGAGTTTGCCTGTAGTATTGCAAGTTTTGCACATTGCAACACTTCTGTCAAGTTTTTTGTGGTCATTGTAAAACCCCGAGTGGGTCCACACTTGTAATTTATAGATGTTTAGTACGTCATGTGTTTTTTCTCCATCATTCAACATTCTTCACAAAACAGTGGACAGAGAGCGAGGGCTAGGGGGAAAGTTTGTTTTTTTTGTGCAAAGAGGACACATGATTTGAACCTTCACTGGCAGAGACGAGCATATGGACTTGGTGGGAGAGAAACACATGGAGAAACTTACATTATTAGCTGTAAAAAGAAAAGAAAAAAGAAAGGAAAAAAAGAAAAAACATGTTTCTCTTGTCTGCTTTTCGGATAGAGAGAACCCTGCATCGATTAAGCTGCAATTCATATCCAACTTTTGTCTGATACGAGCTGAATCGATGTGGGCACATCTTAGACATTAAATTCAGTGTATGGATTTGAATCAGTGAATCGTTATACCTCAAGTGGAAGATGGTACCTGGTGGCAGGCTTTTGGTTTGTCCAATATGGACACATTTTAATCTGCAAAGTGTCCTTAGGTAGGTGCAAATCAGCCGTAAATGCATAATTTATATTCCTACACATTTATGAGATACATTTTCAGTACTCACAAATGTTACATTTTGTGGTGATACATAGGGGTTTTTATTAAGGACAAGTAGTTGTTTATTCATTTGCCACAATGCAAATCTAGGTCTTAAGACTGTGTCTTGCTAAAATTGGTATACCAATTATATAATTAAAAAAAAAGAATGTTCAAAAAGGGTGCAAGCTAATATAATGCACATTGTAGAGGTACAGCTAAGTAAGCTCTTGTTATAAATGATCATGGCTCACCAGGACACAAAGAGTTACATTACTATATTTGATTATTTGATCAGACATAGAGTTAGCAACTGAATCACCAACTAATACGTTTTACCTCTTCCACCGCTGTCAAGAAGTCGAACTATGCATATCTCACGCTAAAATCTAGCACAGTACATAAAGGATTAACTGAAGGTATGCAAGTTGCTAGACTCCTGTAATTGTGTTGTCTGTGGTCATGCCCAGGAGGTTGTATGTTATGATTTTGCTGACAATTTCTGTGCTTCATAATGAAGTACTGCTACGCCTGGGGCAAGGACATTAAGACTGAGCTGTACAAGACATGGGAAGCATCCAAAAATCATTCTTTGATCCCCTACATTATAACCATATGTCTCCTACCAGGGAGTTACTGTAACTGGAGGACACAAAGGAAGGAAGGGAGGATAGCAGGAAATAGGAGGAGAGCAGAAAAAAATAGGACACCTTGTGTGCTCATTGTCATAGATTAGGTGTCAGTTGATGACCTCAGGCCAGTAAATGTTGTCTAAAAGGAGTTTTTTTGTTTTGTCAGTACTGAGATAGATGTCTTCAACTTTCAAGCAACTTAATCTGCAGCTTTTTTATCCGGTGGGGGGAAAAAGAAGAAGAAGAAAAAAGAGGAATGTGCTTCACTTAGTGAATGTTGCTGAGCTGTGATCCAAATTTCTTACAAAGTTTTGAAAGATTTGGTTTATGAGTCTTTTTATTATGACTTGTGAGTGTTTTCTATACGACATTAAAATATATCAACTTTTTTAGGTAGCACTGAGGTATTTCTTATTTAAAAGCTGGTTGATCTAGACATTTGGCATTAACAGACGCTGTAATCAAGAGCATGTTACAGTGAGTGAGCAGGTAGAGAGACGCTCAAAACACAAGGACACTGAACTCAGGACTATGAGGCCCCCATGCTGATTGAATGTACTATTGTTTCAAAATTGTTAGAGGTGCCAGTGAACCTTACCTGAGATGTCAGTATGCAGGATCCCAGTCATGAAGACGCCGGAGAGCTGGTAAAAATAATGACTGTAAGAGTACCAGAACCAGGTTCATTTACAAATGATAATTTTGTTTTCAAATTGTCCAAAAGAAAGCTCCCTTTATTTTTTTAAGGTGTGAGCATGGCTGTAATTTATACTAAAAATACTGGAGTTATGTGCAGTGTATAAACAATTTATTCCACTTTTTTTTTTCATCAGGAGGGAAGTGATCCAAAATGAAGAGAATCTGATTTGAGTGCAGCCCCTCACTTAACTAATAATCTGAAAGAGTCACAACCGAAAAGTCATGATTATGATTATGATCTGTGCAAGTTTGGCAAAGAAGGCTAAGCCCTAGAGAAGCTAGTTGGATCGAGCTCAGTGATCAGCTCTCATGTCCATGAAAGGAATGCTTGTTCAGCCTTTTTGTCCCTTCCTCCGAAGTCCAAACGTTTGTCCAGAGGAATTAGAGGTGGCCTTCAGGCTATTTAGGCAGTCAGGCCTGGTCTGCTGTTGGGATGGGGGAACAGTACACCTGTAAGCACTCAGCTGCTGGCAACACATGGGGGGTTAGTGATACTCCTGTTTGGGTCTGAACTCTGCAGCTCTGAGGATGTGCCCATACTGCAGTTATTGTCCTCTCCCCATGCACACATCAAAATTTCATCAGCTGAATAAGAATTACAGTCATTCCTGACGGTAATGGAGAGGAATGTGCTTTCTCTGCCCTCATCTCAATTAGCCTGAAGGGGGCACTGAGTGGTGTGACTCATTACAAATATTGCCCATAACTCCACAACAATTGGCCCGAGTGTCACTCGGCATGTATGCTGAGTATAGGTGAGAGAATATATCTTGCAAAGGCATGTATAACATGTACCATTAACAGGCACCTCCGATGCTAAAAACTTCTTCCTCTTAATCCGGCCATATAATGAAATAAATAAATAAATAATTTAAAAAATAAATAAATATGAATAAATATATTAGCCAAAGTTTAATGTTGATTGGTGCATGCAGGTGCAGACTGTCACTTAATGGTTTATATTGTATCTCAAATTTAGGGGTGAATCTAATAGGCGTTTGAGTATTTTATCAGTACAGTAATCATAACACAAAGATCAATGTGAATGGAGCCATAGTGTAAAGAAGAACTTGCAACCTTAACCTTGAACGAGTAGGTCATGGCCAAATAGAGAATTTAGACCTTTCGTAGAGTCCCAAGACCAGTATAAAGAGGTGTAGCTGTCCTCTGATTCAGTGATAACTGAGAAGAATCAACATAAGGTTCTAGAAAAAGCTCATTTGGAGCTGTATTAACATTATCATCTATGTCCACTGCAAAGAGCAGCACTAATCTGATGTTCCCTCAAGAAGCAGCAGAATGGCTGACTCTGGGAGTAGAGATACTGTGTGCTTTGACAATCTGTGAAAGAATGAGAAAATAAGGAATCCAGTGAAACACACTGAGGATGACTTGTAGCCAAAGCATATTTGGCAGAAGACCATCAGGATGAATGAAGAAAAATCAATTGACAGTGTTTTGATGATTGTTTATGTTAACAAAGTGTGTGATGAGATATGTGAACAATACAGCTACAAGGGTCCTGGGTTTTGGCTCTGGTTCTTTCTGTTCAGAGTTTGTATGTTGTTTCTGGGTCTTCTGTGTGTGCTTTGGTTTCCAATGACTTTCAAGCTGGGTGAACTGAGGCAAAACGGCCTGACTGATTTATTTAAAGACTGGAATATAATTGAATTTTCATTATTTTCCATACAATTTCTATATGCACTCGACTACAAATTACATTTTAAGCAGGAAATCACAGAATTGTCTTTCTAAGGGCTTGAAATTATGTTAGCCCTGTGATGGGCCCTGCTGCACGTCCAGTGCATTCTGGGAGAGGCTCCAGCACATCCTGTTACAGATGATAAATTTCTGTCTTTGGGGAAATTTATTATGGCAAGCTTTGAAGTGAAAATGTTTGGGTGCTGTGTTACAGTAGGTTCAAATGTCAGGGCCAATGAGGTCTGAGGTTGCAAATTTAACAAATTTGACCATTTTCTTTAATGCACATTAGTGTTGAGTTCTAGCAGCCTGACATCATGATGACTAATTATTCCAGCCCAAAAGTTTCAGCCAAATCTCAACTCGTGTAAATAAATATCACCAGACTAAGCCAAGATTAACATGTGGATTGTATTTATCAGTTGGTTTGTTGTTAGGATGCAAATCCTGATGGTAAACCTCTATTTCTGCCAATGTATGACAACCACCTGAATGCACGGCTACAATGCATTCAGGGCATGTCGGAAATTGGATGACTCTGACCTCCAGTTGAGAGCAGCCAGCCAGACGGACTGGATGTTTGAAGTCGGAAAGTCATACAATAGTTGTTGGTTTTTTTTTGTTTGGTTTGGGTTTTTTTTATTCAAGCTGTGATATCCTCAACTTGGCATTTGGTGATATTTACCAAAAATGGAGTGACATGTATAATTTTAGTTTCAAAATATTATGTTTGGAGTGTGCTAAGTGCTTTCTTATTCATTGTACTTCATCACAGACTCATATTAGTGAGTGAAGTGCAAATTGATGTCAGCTGTTTCTTTTGTTATGCTAACCAGTACTGGCATTAACTTCTGTTGTTTGAGCTAAGCCAGAAGTGTGCTTTTGAACTAGGCAAAGCAGTGACTTGAACCGACTTCTTCCGCTGTGTTATAAATGGGAGCTGTGAAATCTTGTCCTCACCATGGCAGAGAGCCTACTATATGTCAGAGCCACAGGCTTAGCTAAATAAAATCTCGGTGCAATTTCTTGTCACAACATTTAGCATGACATGAATATTTGAACGCTGAAGCTGATGTTGTAGCTGTGAACGTCCTCTAAAAAGAACCACAGATTGGAAAGCTCTGTATTCCTACCAACAATCTGTCATATCCCGGTAAGGTGCTAATAGCAATCTGACAGCAGGTACACAGTCACAATCACGTCCCAACATCTGACATAGGAAGCATACTCCTCCCTTCTCTCAAGCCCAATCCTGCCACTGTGCACCTCTCTCAGCACCCTCCTTCCTTCGAACTTCCCTTGCTTTACTCCTGATAAGGAGACTTCATCCCAAACATATTATATCTATTCAGTGTGGGGGATTAAGTGTAGATACATGACATTTTAGGCCATTCCAAGGACCTGAGTCATTGCATAAACAACTCCTACGCTATGTCAGGGAAATATTTATCTTTGCTCATAGAACTTCTTGAGATAGTGTCAACACTGCTTAGAGACACAATTAGATTTGTGGACGGAAAACTTAGAGTACTCACGAAAATACAAGTGTATAATAGGAGAAAAGCTGCGAATACTTACAAAGATGCATGCATATTCCATGTATTAAAGTACAAGCGAAAGATACCATCAGAGCCAACTGCTGATGAGAGAAAACATTGCTAAGAGCATATTTATGACCATATTTATTTTGACTGCAAATTTTATTTTTAGAGATCATCATTTGTTCTTTTTGTCTGGTGCTTATATTGGAGTCAATTGATAATCCAACAATGTTAAATAAGAAAAAATGATGACTCTTTTTTCTCTCTCTCTCTCTCTCTCTGTGTCTTCCTCAGTAACCACAACGCTATCTCCAGGCTCAGGCCACGCCAGAAGATGCAACGACACAGAGAAGGCCTACTGTGTGAATGGCGGCGACTGTTACTTCATACATGGTATAAATCAGCTCTCCTGCAAGTGAGTACTGTCTCCTGTTGCTTGGATTTCACACAGCATGCTGAATTTTGATTTTTGGCTCCATTTTGTTGTCAGCGCTTCTTGTTTTATCTTCTGTTTCAAGATTTCCAGTGACACTGAACAGCAGCTGCCTCGGTCTGAGTGAAAACTCATTTTGTGACATCTGTACTATATCTACTCTCTTCAACACCCCGACTACAGTTTCATACCCTACTGTTTATTTTATGATACCACTTTATCCTTTTCTTCTTTCTTACAGCAACAGCAACATTACATGAAAATCCCAGCAGCATGCCTAAACTACCCACCTGTTGTGTTCGCTTCTTGTGTATTTTAACGCTAATAAGGAAATGAGAGGATGGTGTGCTCATCCTTTTTAGTCATGTTTAGTGTATGGGAGGGCTGCACATTAAAAGCCTTTTCAAAATGTCATGAGTCACTGGTTTAGTAGTGAGCAAATATTTATGCCTGTTAGAGGCCCCCAATGAGGTAAATAGAATCATTGCTTACATTTAAGGTCCTTGGAAAAGGGGATCAGGGCCGATACTTCCAGTGTTCTGCAGAAACCTTGTACTTGATCTTGTCAGGGGGAAAACAGGTTGATATTATCACTGAAGCACTTTCTTTTGACATTTGAATCTCCAATAGTTTGTCTTAGACCCAGGGTCATGAAAATGTTGTGCACTTCTAGGGACAATGTGTAGGATATGTTAACGTTTTTAAAGAATGGTGACAAATATTTATTCTTTAGTACACTGACAAAATACTGCAGCAGCATCTCTGGTCAAACCAGAGTGCTAAACTTTAACCTCTTCGCTTTAATCTCTTCAGCTCCGCTGGCCCAACTGGTGAGTCCATCATTAGAAATTCATTTTGTACAGCTAAGCTTTGTTCAAACTCACAGAGCTTTATTTAAATTTTTTGTTGAGATCCCAAAGTTTCCGAAGATATATCATATATAATCAGAGTTTATACAGAAATTTTTGTAAAATGATGCACAAGACATCTGGATTATTTCCATTTGGTGTGATAGTACTATCATGGAAATTTGGTATCGTGGGTTTGCTTATTTGTAAGCATGCTAAAGCTTCAGTGAAGCATTGGAATATGTGACACTGTCGTACAACATGGAAAAAATATATATCGGTGGTACTTAAATAGAAAGTACTGTATGCAGAAGGAGAAGGATGGGCAGACATGCTTGTGCAAGATACAATCTATCTTATCAAGTATGTCATGGAACTGTTGCGAGCTAGTAAAACATCACAGTACTCAATGCAAAATATATACATTATCATTTGGTACTGTTATTAGACAT
The DNA here is from genome assembly GCA_900302615.1 of Holocentrus rufus. Lineage (NCBI taxonomy): Eukaryota > Metazoa > Chordata > Actinopteri > Holocentriformes > Holocentridae > Holocentrus > Holocentrus rufus. Next base: position 17,453 of record OMLF01010118.1, read on the forward strand.
TACATTTTATGCTCTGTTCCATCATCACAATACCACAGCATGACATAAGTCCCTTTGGCTGGTCTCATGTAGAGCAGGCACAGTGGCCAGGCCTGTGTGCTCCGTTGGCCCAAGGAAGAATGTTCAACAAACAATGAGGACATGGCTGCAACAGCCATTCAATAAGCTGTGTACAAATTGGAGGCAGCAATAACTCAATTGCTGCAGCTAATTCACTCACGGCCAGGGCATGGGTCCAGAAAAGTTGGATAATGCAGTGAAGGCCTGCAGGGATTTGTTGCCCCAAAGCCATCTCATTCAATATAGGCCAGGCTTCAGTGGGTATTACTCACTGGCTAAACAAGTCCTGCAGACAGCTAGCCCTATTTTTATGCCCAGCTCCCTCAGTTTGAAATATAAACTTTTTGGGGGAAAGGAAAGGTTAACAAATGGCCCAAACTAATCATTCCAATGACATGTAGATTATAGTATAGATGTGTATGCAGTGGCATAGTAGGCTGCTTATTATCAACCAGGTCAAAGGATGAAACGATAAATACCAAAGTACCAGTGAAATAAGGTGTCCATACATAAACCATGGCGGGTTCCCCTGAAACATGGTAAATACGGTCATACCAAAATTTTCAAAGTTAATTGAAAATAAAAATTTAGCCAAGTTTTGGTACAAATCCAAATCTATTTAGACCAACTTATAGTTTGAAACTTTTCCAGATTAAGTTTATTATTTTAAAGTCATATCTTTCAGTGAGGATTAATGATAATTTTTTGGCTAACATCAAACCTTATATAGTAACTATGCTTTGAGGAGGTGTGGCAGGTACGAAACATTTTTTTTCCCCTGACATTGTTGCACATGCTGTGTCAAGCCAGTAAAAAAAAAAGTGCAAAATGTGTCACTTTTTGGGGAAAAAAAGAAAATCATTAACACCATATCACACTCAGTGGAATCACATTAATATTGAGTGAAGCTTAATAGATGCGTAAAATGTGTTGGCGTTCTTCCTGATATAGTGGCTTTTGGATATCTTAAAAAATGAATAGCGCCTGAAGACGGAACAATCCAATATAGCTCTTGATTCTTGATTATCATATGGGCTGGAATGCTGGTGGCTATCGATATACTAAATTCAATATCACATTTTTCAATTTTTCATTAGACAAGACCAGGTAGACTCAAAAGTCTATCCTTTACCAAAAGAAAAAAAAATGGTCAGATGGTTGGTTGGACTCAAAATGGGGGGGAAAATGGTTGACAAAGGGCCCTGGAAACTGGTTCACTTCTTCCTCTGGAGCATTACTATTCACCTTTTGTCTCCAATAATGTAAGCACAAATCAATAGTTAGTCTAATACATGGAGCTTTGGCAAATAAAAGCCCCTGTCTCATGCCTCCCAACATGAAAAATATGTGTTAAAATATTTCATTTTTTAAGCTTAAGCAACAATTACAGTTAAGCAGCTGTAGCATATTGACTTTTTGCAAACATCTGACTTTTAAATTTAGCGACAGTATATTTTCTTTCATCTTTCAACCAGTTTTACTTCATCTAGGTGGTGCTATTCCCCAGTTAAACACCGTCACTCAGTATGAGTAATTTAACGCCGAATGTCAAAATACTCCGGGGAGGCTTTGTTTAAAACTCATAAATCACAAGCAATGACCTTTGTTGGATTGCCGGTCCAGTTGTGAATGAGAGAGAGTGGAATGTTGGTACCGCTAAACGACCAACCACACATCCTAATGGGATTATACTGTAATAATACTGTTTGGCCCACAAGACACTTCTGATGAGTCGGATTCAGAAAGATCCGGGTAATCAAGCCTCGAACATAAGCCCTGATGCTATAAACCCCGGGGTCGTTTTTGACGCCGACTTGACTAAAGAGTCTTGTCCAGTTGTGTATTTTTCCAGTTGAGACATATCTCCAAAGTTAAATCATTTTTATCTGCTAAGGGCTGACAAATGGCAATGCATGCTCATTTCCTCTCGATTGGACTACCGTACAGTAACTCACTGTGCTCTGGTATCAGTCATAAAGCTCTCTCACATTTGCAGTTGGTGCAGAACGCAGCTGCCAGGCTCTTAACAGGCACTAAGAGAGGAGACCACAATGCCCCGGTTTAATCTGCTGCGCTCCGGCTTCCTGCAAAGTTTGGAACCGATTTTGAGATTATATTGATCACTTACAGAGCAAGAGTCCACATGGTTTTTCCACCCTCTGCATCACCGAGCTCATATGTCCATTTATTCAACAATACGCCCACAGCTCCAATCTCATTCCCCAAATCCAGACTGAGGTCATGGGGATACAAAGATTTCCAACTCTGTATCATCTCTTGAGTCTCTTTTGAAGACCTATTTTTGTAAACTTGCCATTTATTGGTTCTTTTTGTATCATAAATTATTTTATTGTTCTTTGTTTAGTGCCTGTATTATATTGCCTTTTCCTGACTTTTATTATTATATTGTGTCGTTTTTTTATTGTTCTGTAACTGTTCTTATATTGTTTCTGTTGTCCTCCTTTTCCCTATTGTTTTTTTACTATTGTTCTTTTTGGTCGGAAAGTATTTGGAGTGGCTGGAAATCACTTCAGAAACTATTTGTTAGAAAAAGGATTGGACTTTTATGATGGACAGATTAACTTGTCACTGTCAATGTTACTTATAAGTGACCTAGTTGTGTGTGGTTGCACCTTTTTTTTCTTTCTTTCTTTTCTTTTTTTTAATTATTATCATCATCATTGTAATTGTTTTTACCTATTTCTGGCTTTACACCGACCTATAGGAACGGGGATTTAAATCCGTAACGATTAAATTATACATAACATCCTGGATTTTTTTTTTTTTTTCTTGTCATAACACTTCTGTGCTCCTTCCCAGATGTCCAGAGGGATACTTCGGCCCACGATGCTTACGGACTGAGCCGCTGCGGTTGTACATGCCCAGTCCTTTCAAAAGTATGTTCACTTGATATCAACAGCTGAGAACAGAGAAAACAGTTGTCACTGGATTACCTCTGTGGACGCCTGCTGCCCGCCAGTCCTCTTTCCCTTGCTCCTTCTCTTTGTCCTTCTCAGGTCAACACGCAATGAGCTGTGCACCACACAATGGTGTCGTCCATGGGAAACACTCTGCTTCTGCTGTCTGTAGTTGTGCTATTGTTCTAATACTGTGTTTCTCTGCTTGTCTCCCTCTCTCTCTCTCTCTCCCTGTCTCTCTCTGTCTCTTTTTCTCTCTCCCCCCTCTTGCTCTTCACTCATTTCCTATACATTTTCTCTCTTCTCAATTTCACTCTACCCTCCCTCTTTCTGTTCTCTTTCCTACTCATTCACCTCCCTCCTCCTCCTCCCTCTCTTTTTGTGGCTTTGTTTCTTTTTCTTTCCATCAGGTGTCCAAATGACTTTACTGGTGATCGCTGTCAAACCTACGTTATGGCCAGTTTCTACCGTATGTCAATTTCCCCTTCTGTCACTCTGTCAGACTGTCCTTGTGTCATGCATGTTGGATGTGGAGAGATTGCATTTATTTCTTTTTTTTTTTTTTTTCCTAAGTCGTGTCTCTCTAATAACTCATCGATTAGCTAGCATAGCAGAGTATAGGCTGTTTACATGTTTAGTCTGCATGTGATATTGTATGCCTTTGAACTCATACTGTAGTGTATTGCATGTGCACTGTCAGAGCAGAGAGTTGCTAGCAAGCTTGATTGCAACAAGTAGGGGGCTGAATCTGGATTCTATATGGAATACGAACTGTATTCAGTCAGCTGCATGTAACAACACAGTCTAATGCAAAATCCTTTATCAATATCCTAACTCACTCAGTGATGATGATTTTGTTTTTCTTGGCTTGATTGCTGCTATATAGAGCTACACAGTTTTGCATGTAGGATTTCTTCATAAAGATACACAGTGCAATAAAATAATAACACATTGTAAAACACCTGCAGCCATTAGCATGCAGGTTATGCACAAGTCAACACAACAAAATTTCAGTTGGCACCCATATGGTTATTAGCTAATTTGGCTTGAGAATACTGTTATTTACGGATTTCTCAGAGGTAAGCGCTAAGCCTAGCAAGAATTTGCAGCAATTATTTTACATGCCCTGATCGTTGTGTTGTTCTTAGTCCTTTGATTGGCATTAGTTAAACCAGAAAATGCATACCAGCACAGATCACATCACAGCAGATTCAAAGCTGGCACATAAGATGCAACGGCTTTTTTCACTGCTGTAATTATTGCTTTAAAGCTTAAATAGAACCAGTCTCTAGTGGCATGATTGCACATCGTTATGTTCGCGCTGAAACATTCAGCGAACTGCATTTGTTTTCACACACACATTGCTGCAAATGTTGCAGTGAACGTTGCTCTCACAGCAGAGACGCTAGCTGCTCTCACAGATGTCCTTAGCACAGAGTTCATGCGCTATAGTAGAGTGCCATGTCAGACAGCTTTGCTAGCCTGGGGTAAGAGAACTCAGCCCTGCACCACTCCACACTGGCAACATCAGCAAACACATCCATCCACTGCAGAATTATACCCAGATTAGACGAAGGTTTGTGGAAAACTTTAGCTTGACAGGTCCTTGCCCCAAAGCATTTTCCTTTTGAAATATATCCACATGATCTGGAATCATGCCTCTGTGCGTTATCAACTTGTTACTGCAGTAATTACAGTTTATACCTCAGTATCACTTGAATGTTGACAACTTGCAGTATTTCTTAAGCAGTGCATGACAGTGAAAGGGCAATGTGTGTAACCAAGAAGGCTGACATCAGTGAAACATAAATTTGTGTCAGCCTCATTTCATCTAAACAATGGGATTTCATGTAGCTCGGACTTGTTTCTTGGAGGTAAACATATAATGTACTGATCATAATTACTATGTCATTATGCTGCAAACATTCCATGTTGTGTGAAGAATGGTCCATATTTATAAGCATCATGTCTTTGCAAGCCCATGTGGTTTTAATTCAGTCCAACAACACAGCTTCAAAATAACTAATTGAATGTGCTCTTGGAGTTCCCTGATGCTGCCTGCAGAGCCTCATTACTGTGGCCTGACTTGTGTAGCCTACACATAATGTTTGCTGTATGTTGGCTCAGAGTACAATGTTACCCCCCCTGCCCCCCCTCATCTTAATAACAAGCAATTTCATCTCACATTAAGTCATAATACACTGTGTTGAAATTACTTATTTTTTTGGCAGAGTAGACAGTGGTGTGTGGGAGCTCTTTCCCTACACTCAGCTTTGTTCGCATTCTGTTTAACCTCAGTGCAGCTGTGCGACTATATTTTCTTTCAAGGAGAACATCGATTTCCAGCTCTCATCCAGGCACATGAACATAGACAAGGCTTTGATTACTCTGTTTATATGCTTATACATTCAAAAGAATGAGCTCAATTTTCGGAAAAATGCATAAGTGAGAAGAGTAAAACCCATTAGCATTAGGGAAACAAATGGTGCAGGAATATATCATACACTGCAGACTGCAAAAAGCATAATATGTCTATGATTACATGCATCTGTGCCCAACCCTTATGCATGCCCCTAAGGATTGCCACCTAACCATGTCACTATTGTGGTGGCACCTTATATACAGACCTAGAAAGGTAACTGTAAGCCATATCTAAATGAAAGCCTGTGGATTCAGATAGAGGAGGTGAAGACTCCAGTCTATCCTAGCATAATATCTGACACATGAAATTGATTGCAGAGCCATCCCTGTGCACTATTTTCCTCCAGATGGCCATTAACCTGTCTGTCACTGTTTCAAAAGTGCACATCCACAGTAGAAAGCAGGTCGGTGAAAGCCACATCCCAACTGCAATAATATTGTGGCGACTGCCCATTGCAAGAGCAGAGGCGCATCATTGTAATGTATAGCCTTCAAAGTGACGATTATTCCAGCGGCGTTTGTTTTTAGAAAATGACGTGGCCACTGTAATGGGCTCTCAGATGGTTCACCTTATTTAATCCCCAATTAATAAGAATGAATTATATTTTCTTTTAAAGAGCACGCAGCTTCCCTCAAAGAAAAGCACACATGCAAACACATACACACACACACAGTAAAGCCTCATTCACTTCGTATTTGAGTCCCCGCCTCCTAGAAGGGCGCCTCCCATCCCCAGGAGATGCCAAAGAGAACGAGGATGGCTTCAGCTCCTCAGCCATAAGGGCTTGGCTTAACAAGAGCATGTTGTCATAACAACAGCTGGGATTTGCTTCAACCCAAGTAAAGCAAGCGAGCTGCCAGAGATATGGCCTCAGCTGGTCGGTGCAGACTCCCTATGGCCTCACTTTCCCATACACTATAGAATCCACCTCCAAGAAGCCCGATTTAATGTGATTATTCAAATACTGCACAGATACACTCCTTTTAACTTGCCCGGCCTATTTGTTTGATGGGAGTGGAATGGATTTAGGGAACTGACACTTCAGCATTTTGAAAGGGCAGACACCTGAATGCACAGGTAGTGTCAGCATAAGAGGGATACAGTATTTTCTCTATAGTTATGATACTGGCAATGTGCCTAATACATTTACACATTTGTCCTATTCTCCTTTAGGTGATTTGTTTTGATTATGTAGTCAAATAGCATACAGGAAAGATTTATATGTGAACTTGAAATGCCTAATAACTACTGGTTAAATGTGCAACAACTGAGTTTCCTGTACTGAATGCAACATTAACATTGGACTGTGTTGAGACATACAGTAAATGTTAGTAGCACACACAAGGGAACACACAGAATTGCAGCAAGAAATGTTTTAGGTTTAGTAGTAAAGTGGCCTAGTGCAGTCATATGATATATATGTAGCCTAGTTTTGTCGTGTGGTTTTGCATGCTGTTTTCTGGTGTCTCGTCACTGAAGTGTTGGTTGAAAGTGGACAGTGTCTTGCTGAACATGTTCCTCTGACAATTACTGACCCATCGTTTTAAGTGTTTGTCTCATTTGCTGTAATGCCTATTTTTATTTGTTATATGTGTTCAACTGTATGTTGGAAGGTGCCTCTCTCTTAATCTGTTCTTTTGTTTCTTTTTTTTCCCAATTATCAACCCTCTGCAATGGCAGAGCATCTTGGGATTGAATTTATGGGTATGAAACAATCCATTTTGATTCTCAGTCTAAGCGTAGCTACTAAATAGACGTCCTTCATTTTGACATGCTCCCATTCCCTGTATGGTGTGGACTTTGAAACAAATCGTCCCTTGATTAACCAATCAATCTATCAACCGATCATACAGTAACTCATTGGACTGAAAAACTCTCAGTTAATGCAACTGATCTTCCATCAAACATTATTAACATGGATGCCTTCACCTGCAGCTCTCATGCATGTGCATTGAAACGCAGAGCTATTGTTTGAGTTGACGATTTTGAATTAATACACTCGTTTCCCCTTGTAATGATCTTCGCCAAGCTACTTGGTCCTTAACTGAAATAACTGATGTATTACACACGTCAACAATACTCAAATTGCTTGTCCTGGCCAAAATTAGCAAAAATTACACAATCAGTACCTGGATTGGTGATATTCATGAGTTGCAGGATGAGTGCTGCAAACAGGACACCCATTGTTTTCATCTCACTCACCATAGTATGTTTTCCATAGGACTGATTATAGGTTCTTCATTCCATCTCGCGCCTGTGAATCCCTGTAACAAGCATGCTATATCATGTTTGTAATTACTGAGCGCCTTTATTCGTTCTTCAGCTCCACCTTTCTGAACAATCATCCATCCAGTCCCTTTAGTCTCATACCTTTAGTGTCTGTCTTTCGAAACCTTTTTTTTTTTTTTTTATGCGTGACCTTGTCCCATTCTTTTTGCATCCTCCCATCAGTATGGTTGAAATGTAGCTTAGAAGTATAAATAAATATAAGGATCTTCGTGTTACTGGTTTGATTCATCCTTCAAGGAGTAGATGTTGTGGTTTGAGCATGCAGCGCTATATTTAGAACCTACAGACTTATTTTCTTCCCCGATCTTCTTCTATTTTCCTCCTCCTTCTTTTCTTGGCTTTTGTTTTGTGCCACCTTTTCCAGAGAACTGCTTTCAAATTAAATTATGTAGTTGGCAAGAGTGTGCAACTAATATTGCAGGCATTTTTCTGATAACTTATGTAATTTTAGGTACATTTGTGTACCATAAAAATATCGGAATATGACTATCCCGACATTAACATTTATTCCACCCTGTTCCATCACTAGATTACAAGCAATATTGGTGAAATATTACCCAGTTGGCTGCTATAAATAAACTGACCATGGTGATTTATTCATGGTGTCAGAAACTTGACTCAAAACGGCATGCTGATGTAAAATGGCTGCTGTTGAATGAAAGGACAGGGTAAGAGGAAACCTCAAATGGAAGGAGTTGTACAAATTCAATTCAATTTTTGTTACATTATTTATTATGGACCACGACTGCCTATTTGCTCCATCATCCTCTCGGGGGAAACAAAAGGTCCTCCTCAACCTCACACAAGCTCTACTCTGGAAAAGGAAAAGGCTAAAAACATCAGCCAAAAT
>OMLF01010119.1:7054-35232 GCA_900302615.1 Holocentrus rufus
ATCTGCGTTTCATCTCTCTTCAGCTTTATGTTTAAACCAATACCAACCCCGATATTCAGTTTTGGGAGCTCCGTAGAGTATTTTGATCTTGTAGTGGAATAACACAACGGCTGGGCTTTATTCATCATAAGCAGTGTGATTTTAAAGTTGTAATGTGAAAGACGATCATAAAAAAAACAGGTTTGGAGCATGGTAATTGGATGTTGGATTCCAGTGCGAAAAAACACTATTATGTATTCGTTTCACAAAATGTTGCAGAAACTACCTTGATATCAGTCTTGAGATTCAGTTTTCTTATTCTGCTGCCATGCCTTTACAGATGAATGTCCTTCTCTTCTGAAATATCATTACATTTATTAAATGTTTTATTGATTTCTATCAACACCATGAAAGGATGACATTCTGACAGACTCATGTCTCAGCCCCTGCAAGCGGTTCGGTGTTGTTGATGAGAGAAAAGCAATGCGACGTTTTGTACAAAGCTTTTCTTTGCACTTTAAACTGCAGTTCACAGCTGTCATAGATTTAGGCATACTTCAAACAGCCGTGGTTTTTGACATCTTCACTTTTAAAGAATACTGAAAAGAACTACAGATCAATTCACACTCGCTTCACACCTCACCGATCATGCTGAGCCCCTAGTATCAGTTGAAATGATATATTTAAAGGTATTCACAGGTTTCATATAAATTCTCTCCGAGGAGCGTGGGGTTTTTGTAGGTGTTGATGCTGTTTTTGTTTTTTTGTTTTTTTGTTTTTTTCTCAAGGGATATTCAGATATTTACTTGGCTTGAGAGTTGTTGTCTGAGGCTATTTCCAGACAGCTGGCAAATTTTTGTTGGTCTTTACATTTGACTGTCTATATTGTACCCTCACTGCAGTTACCGCATCAGATTTGTTTGTTTGGGCAGTATAATCATTTGCAGCTATTGCAAATGCTGCGTTTTATATCCACCATATCTGGGTACAAGAGTGCAATCGGATTGCACTCTTGCATTTCAAACCAGCCTATAAACATGGTGTAAATATCATCCGAAGAGATCGAGGTCCATGTTTTTTTTTTTTTTTTTGCAAAAAAGTCTGGCTTGTATTGAATATCTGCAAAAATCAACTTGTCTAAGCAAAACCTAAGAATAACCTTGGTTCACATTAAAACTGAAATTCCTGGTTTTGTTTTCTTGTAATTGACACACACACACGCACACATGCACACATCAGCAAAATGTAGCTATAATTACTAACCACACATTCCAGATTTGCCTTGTTTGCAGACCCGTAGGAACAACCGAATCTCATCTGAGATAACAGGATTGACACTCATTCTTCATTGATAATTTATTGAAGAGAAAACATTTGTTTAAACAGAGAGTGTTTACTGACCACACAAGCTTTTTTTTTTTTTTTTTTTTTTTTTTTTAGCCATGCACTGCTGCATAGTGTTAGAAACAGTTTAGGAATTCACACGTATTACTCTTCTGACAGTCCATCAGGAAACATCTGCAGCTTGGTAATTAGAAATATTCATGATGTTAGCGGAGCAGTGATTGTTGATGGACACGCCGGCTGTTTCAGGGATCGAACCTGTGACCCTTCAGCTGCAGGACGACACTGATTCCCGTGACAGGTTTCGGATGACTGTTGCCCTGTTCAGACCGTTACTACAGGTCAGAGCCAGTGAAATATTTATGTTAATTAAATTTCTATGTTAAGGAAAGCGTGTTAAGGTGATTTGTAAGTGTTAAAGGCAGAAAGGTTAAAGGTAGAATTTGTGACTGATGCAAAATGAAAATTAGGTTTAGTGGATCCTAATGACACGATGATACTACCCACATGCCCAATGATTTTTTTTTTTAGCATTTTCTATATTTAACATTTATTTCAAGAATATTCCATCTGCTTAAAACAGAGAAACGTGTGATATTTTGCGCTGCAGGGTGCTTTAATGAATCATCTTGGCAAAATACAAATGAGTCGTGTTAACCCTCCCCCTACCTCCCCCAAAAAAAGAAAAGACATGGACATGGAAGCAGTGAACTGACACATGTTTATGAATTACAAAACACTCTACCATGACTGTCTCAGCCCCTTATGTCACAGTGACCCTGCTGGTACGTTTCATGAATAAGCCCTCTGGACTCGAGCGACGCTTTTTGCAAAAATTTCAAATTCAAATGAGCTTTATATTTTACCATGTGAATTTTTTTTTCAGTGTTGATCATATGGGGCGTCGTTTTGTGGTTTTTTTTTTTGTTTCTGGCAATGCAGGACAGTAGTCAAGGGTTCACGAAAACACACTCTCCCCGGGCTTTAAGCTTGCCTCATTCTGAATCATCTCATCTGATATTCTGCTTATTCCTTTCCCCTGGATTATGAATAAAATAATCATTGTTTGCTCAATGAAATTTCTACCTCACTTCCCTCTGCTGATGATTATCTTGTTTAAAATATATCAGCTGGAAAATATACTCGGTAATTTGAATACCAATGATTCCACCAAATATGTTTGGGAGAAACATAATATTGTGTGCTCTTATTGCTTTTTTATCTTTTGAAATGCCTTTGCAGTTTCCATTCAGAGGTTCAAGATTGTATGAAATGTGCAATTAGACGATCCTTGCACCTGTGAATATGACCTTTATAGTGTGAGAATAGATTCTGACAGTGTGTACATGTCAGATCATTGTTTCCTGATAAACAAGTGTGAGTGTGTGTGTGTGTGTGTGTGTGTGTGTACGTCAAAACAAACACGCATGGATGTGCAAGTGTGCGAGTGAGGATGTGTATCTCTGAGCCTGTGTGTGTGTGTGTGTGTGTGTGGATGTATAGGTGTGGGAGACTGCTTCTTCGCTGTCTTCTGCTGCAGCATTGGCCTATAGCACTTTTTGCTCTCCCAGAGGCTTTGATGAAGATGGCCAAGTGAGGGTCAGCCACCCCTCTCTTCAGAGCTCACAAAAGCTTTTGCCAGCCATTATGTTCCTCGAGGGCTCTATTTTGTAAACACGTAATACTCTCTATGTGTGTGTGTATGTAGGAAGGGGAGGGGGGCTGGTTTGGGTAGCTAGGTGGGTCAGTGGATGTGTGAATTGAATGACTGTCAGGTTTCAGAGTCTAGCCTCTCCTGCTAATGCTCAGCCATCTAGCCATGATGCAGGAGCGAGGTATTGAACCTTTTCAAACGGGAGAGTTTTCTGGAGTTTTCCCGACCGGTTTTATCTACAAAAACCAGGCACTATCATCTGTGAAAGCTGCAAACGGGCTCTAACTGAAAGCGCTCCTTTTTTTTTTTTGCTCTCTGAGCTCCACCACCCATTAAGGGAGAGCAGTTAAAGTGCTCAGCAAAATGCTCCAGTAAGTCTAGCATTCCCATCAACAATGTGCGGACTGATATATCCCCTGACGGATAATTAAGTAATATTAATATTCAGTTCTGATTACTTCAACTCTGACTAGCTGCTGCATCACTGCTGCAAAGATAAGCCTTCTAACTACAATGCTTCATCTACTGTATGAGTTGAAATGAATAATCTATTCTGTCCCTGGTTCTGCTGGCTTGAATTGCTGGAGTGAGTTAGACAGATGGTTATAGCAGGGATTTCAAAGTGAAGGAGTAAAACTAACGTTGCCTGCCTTCGCCAACTCTCATTCTTTCATCCCAGTGAGTTGCACTTAACGAAAGCAGTCCCTCGTTGCCTTAATGAAAGTGCACAACAAAGCGAATCTGCTGACTGTCACTACTCAGCACATCAGCCTGCTTGGGTGCCATACCATACTGAGCAGAGCAAAGTGAAGCAGCTTTCTGCACTCGACTGCTTCTTCCTCCAGGCTGGTGGAAGCCACAGTCCTGAGAGGTAAATGGATGAATGGAGGCTTTATGGAGATGAGGAAGTGTAATGGTACTCTCTTCTCAATCCCGGCGGCTGGAACAGAAGCTCTGTGCGTCTTTTATCAGACACATGAAAGGAGGACAATAAGCCTCTCTGCTATCAACAATATGGTGTCATTTGAAGCAGATTATCCCTCTGTTGAAGTAGAGGAAAATAAAAGACTAGAAGACAATGGATAGAGAGTTGAGAGCCAAGGTTTCTCCTCCCATGAGGAAATCCTCCATTCTGCTTTATCTTGTTTCAAAAATCTAATCTGCCAAAGTGCCCACTCATTTTTATGTGTGGAAATGTTTAGCCATATAAATGACAAATTTAAGGTTTTCTAGGGGCATGACTAACTTAACTGAATGTCCACTTATGGTTGTTTTAATATTCAGTCAGCATTATATCCGCCTAATGACACAATATGCTTGAGTCACTCAGAGTAAGTAGTCTTATTTTATTGTCGGCTACTGACAGGAAGAAAGGAGGCACATCTTTGTTTGTTGCATGCCGGTTTTGGTGTGCTCGGGCATAGTGCTAAGCTGATGGTTTAGTCCAAACACGTCAGTCTCATCTTGCACTAGAAGCTCTCTGATGTGGCAAACAATGCTGGTGCTCACCACAGACTGCAGGTTTGCTCAAATATTAACAAAATCAATTTTAAAAAATCAAAACAATTACAACTAAAATAGTGCACTCAGTTGAGTGTAGATCTCCAGCAGGTGTGTGAGCACTATGAGAGGAGAGAGAGAGAGAGAACAAACGGTTTTTTGGACGTTTTTGAATCACTGCAAGCACAAGAGGGTCTTCCTCATACAGTCACAACTGTGCACAAAACAATTCAGGCTGATAGGCCCAGAAGTGTGCGAGATTAACCGCTGACAGACACACACAGCACTGCCAACCAAACTCATGATAGAGATAATAATATTAAGTTTAATAAGTCTATATTAACCGTTTGTCCTCTAAGTCAGTGCTGTAGGACATAACATTCTGTTTAATTAAATCTAACTTGCAATCCTCTATTTAGCTCTTTTTGCTGCACTTTTATACATATTTTTTATTGTATTATATATTATTGAACTTCATATTTATTGCATTGTAGGTATATTGTTAGCTACTGTCACTTTACCCTGCCAAGCACTTTGTAAACTTCTGTTTTTGAAGTCTTATATAAATTGTTATTTTTATTATTATTATTATTAGTAGTAGTAGTAGCATAGTTTCTGTTGCTATGGTGTTTCACTGATCTTGACACATTTAAGTACCTCCATAATGTGGAGGACCTTGCAGTATTGTTTCACCAGTGTGTGCTTTGGTACCAGAAAAAAGAAAGAAAGAAAGGGAAAAAGGATTAATAGGCAGAAGAAGAGAAAGCATGAAAAGGAGCATCAGGTTGCTGATGATGGGCTGAGAACAGTGAGCAATCGACGTGATGAGATGGCATGATGTGTTATTTGAAGAATGACAATACTGGTGATGGTAATGAAAGTGATCAGTCCAGTGCTGCTGCTGGATATACGTACATGCGGGGAGAGAGAGTTTATGTGTGTATAAGATTGTGTGTGTGTGTGAGAGAGAGAGAGAAGAAAGAGAGGGAGAAAAAGAGATGAAGACAGCAAAGAACAAATTATTGGGATCAAGCCAGATGCTTCAGGTCTCCATAGAAACTCCCCACACTTCACACTCTTCTCTATTTTCCCTCCATTTCTTTATTTATTTCATTGTCAGCAGTTCCAGAATAACTTAATTAAAGCCAAGGCAGGCTAGCATGCTGTGTGAGATGACAGGAGGCCTGAGATGATTTGTGATGGATTACTGCATTTTATCTTCTCTTTATTTACTCTGTTGAAATGCGCTGAAGCTTGCTATAATGCCAAATGAATGTGTGATAAACAGTGTTTTTGTGTTTGCTCAAAATGATTTAACAAACAAGTCTTTGCAAAAAAAAAAAAAAAAAAATGGATGAGACTTCTTTACTTTATACATATTCCATGTTTTTGTTTTGAAATGGTGTCCCGCTGTCTGAGCAGATAAAAGTGGTGGCAGCAGCAGTGGGTACCTGTAAAAAGCGCCACTGCAGAGCTCCACTGATAAACACAACTCTTAATTGGACATCATGGGGGGAGTAAAAAGCACATCATCTTCGCTTGAACTGATTAACCAGCAAAGTTTGTTTTTCTGTTTATTTTCTGTTTTGTGCAACATCATCCCAATAAAGCCATACAGTACAAGGTCACTGAGATTCGAAGCATCTGTGATATATTTAACACCAGGCGTGATTTAATCCTTGAGGAGTTTTAAAACAGATATACCCCTATACATCCTAAACCTTCAAAGTTAGGTCCTCCAGACCAAAAATATGATTTTTTGGACTTACCCATCCCTCCATAACCCAGAATATAGCCTTATTTTAGTCCAATGTTCGTAAAAAAAAAAATCTTTCACACTCCCAGTTCCCAACTGTATCAAACACTCTGATTGAGCTGTCACAAACTGTCAATCACTGGACTGTATCAGCGGCTCTGTCAGTCAGAAGTGAGAGATTTTTTTTTTATTTTGCTGTTGCAAAGCTCAACCATTGTTCATGTCTTCGATACTCGTCACTTCAAAATGAAGTTTTTAGTGGATGCACTCAGGTCCCTCCTTGGCAGTGATTGCTATCAGTAGGCTACTTACACAGTTGAGTAGAGAGTTGTTTTGCTTCTAAAGGCGGGTGTGTGCCGTGGCTGTTGTGGTGCAACCCTCGGCTGGCTCGGAGTTCAATAATCTGGAGCCACGCAGGGTACTGGGATGGCTAACTGGGGTGGACATTTGCTCCCAAACATTGTTCTTTTCTGTGGTAATGTAGTATACTGAGCTGCCACTGCCTCAGAATTGCACGTAAGACAGTGTAACTGGGCTTCGGCTTTGTGGTTTTCTCTTCCTGCTAATGGACTGTCCTCAGCCAGGGGTGCTATCCATCACATGCACTACCTGAAGTCTGGAGCCTCTATAAAGATTAGGACTGTTAAGAGAAGATGGATGGCCCTTGTCGGTGCTAAGCATCATCCCCAAATGCCTAAATTAAATCTAGAAATTCTCATGGGGAGCTTAGATTAACCCAGTAATAGCAGACATGAGGCAGGGCCAGCCTCAGTCCTACTATCATTACTGTGGCATATGTTGAAATATTTATGAAAATTGTGAACATTACCTTTAAGAGCCATTTTAAGGTTAGTTGAAAAGGACTTAGAGGCGGGAGAAAATCTCACCCTGGTTAAATTCTCAGTGGGTCCTTTGTGGCGTTAGACATTTTCTCAATAGGCATAGAAAAGCAGTGGAGGGTGGACTAGCTAACTGGCTCTTTCCTTGCTCCTCACCCTCCCCCCTTTTGCCTCTGGGAATTAGTCAAAGAGCGAAACAATCGTTAAAGAAGTCCATATTTGATTGACCTTTGTTTCTCAGCTTACACCTCTTTTGGTCTTTTAAAAGGTTTGTTGGTCCTGTGGCCTTTTAAAGCCAGTGGTTATAGATTTGTTTTCCTTCACTGAGGTGGTAAGACTTGGGTTGGCTGAGGTGGTGTGTTTTTAATTCTGGGCTGGAAACCATTAAAAAAAATAATAAAATATATGTTGTTGTTTTTTTTTTAAATGGGAAGGCAGCACTTACATAGCGTCACTCAATTCTGCACTGACAATTCTCGACTGAATGGGACCATGAACAGGCAGGAGCTGTCGTCCCATTTAAGCAAATTTGGATATATCCTGCATTGTATTCACTCTCACCCATTTAGTTTTCACTGCGTGTAGAAAAAGTTATTAATGTCCTGCAGTGTTTTTTTTTTTGTTTTTTTTTACATGATGGCTTAATTAGAAAAAACTACAGCTGTTGTTATCAGTAACTGTAATATTGTTCGATCAGTATGCTTATCAGAAAAGCTGATTATGTGGAGCTTAAAACAACACACTGGGCTCTTTCAATTTTGCCTCTTTTGCCTGTTGCATTGTTAGGCCATGTTCAGTCTTTCGTTCTATAAAATACTTCAGCTCTTGTTCGACTCGTAGCCCATGGGAGAGTTGCTGTCAGTCATTTCCAGTTTGAGTTTGAAGTGCAATGAACTGCCACCGATCTCTCCTCCACGGTTCCTAATGTAACATTCGAATCTAGCATCAAGAATCTCACGCTGTTCCTGCAGTTGGTGGTAAGTGCCTTTTTCCCCCCGTATGTCAATGTATCATGAAAGGTTTTTCTATGTTTTCCTGCTAGCCGTGTAAAACCCCATGTGTATCATGTCTGAGTGCTGCAAGGGTGGAAAAGAGTAGCTTTTCTCATTTCCTCTGACTGTTTTGGAACTGAATCACATTAGCACAGTGACAGGGAGTATGACTAGACCATAAAACATCCCGCTTTGCCTCTGTCCAAATGAGAGATGTGTCTGCTCAGCACTGCAGGTGCTTGCAGGAGCTGAGTGATACAACAAGAATATTGAAAATTATTCTCCCAGGCATTCTTTGCAGTCCTTCTAGGCCAGCCTCACCATTGCGTCTCACTCTTGGATGGTTCACATTTACCGGCTTTATCAGATTTAAAGCCATGATTACTGTGTTGAGCACTTGCAGTTTTATGGCGGTTAGACTAGCTGGTGTTTAGTGCATTTACTCCTTGGGATAACAGATAATGTTGAGCAGTGCTAGTAGACCTGGACAGTGCCAGTTGTGGGTAACAGGCCAAGATGTGTCAGGGGAGCAGACTGTTATTATCTGCGATGAAAATCCATGCTATCCTGACGGCTACAATTAGTGTCAGCTGGGGTATTGAGTCTTTAAAAGGGACTCCTGGCCTTTTGGCTCCCAGCCTGTCTGGCTATAGATGTCTCTAATGAGTCATTAGCCGCATGGCCTCTCCTCTCATGAGTCCACCCCATAATGGCACACCTTTCATCTATTTTACAGAGAGGCTGTCGTCGGTCATTAGTACAGCTCTGAAGTCCTATTACCTTTACGTCAATGATGAATGAATGGAATGCGGCTGCCAAGCACAATATCTCTTCGTATCCTGTGGTCAGCCATGACTCTTTTTTAATTCAATTTCTCCTCTACCATTAAGTTTAATTGATAATTGATGTGGTCTAACTTCATTGTTAGAAGACCTCGCTTTTTTTGAAATAAAAGCCTGCAATATTGTTATCCCCATGTGTTTACTGAGGACACTTTGTGCTGTCTTCAGCAGCGGTAGCCTGCTGTCACAGATGATGACTTGACACTATTGTCCTCAACAGGGAACCGCAGCTCTTGGGAAGGAACTGTCTAAAATTATGAAGCGGCTTCAGCGCTTTGAAATGCTGCGCAACGCCCGATACAGTGACATCTTACCTATGCCGCTTATAGTATCGCCTCCCTGCCCTTGTCTCTTGGTGAAATTATTCAGCATTTATTGTTGTTCTCTCTCCATGCCTTTGTTTTTGACACAGGTGCAATTGTAAGTCTGTGCTGTAGATTGACAATCCCGGGCAAGTAGAAAGTCGTCTGTTCAAAGCAGAGGGCAGTATCGATAGGATTCAGGGGCATGTTTTGCATAACATTGCCTGGGGAAAAATCCAAACCGGCATTCTTGACTTCAAGTGAGTTCAGCTTCTCAACACAGCCTCTGTCTCTGAGGCTCGGGATCTGCCTGCATGGGAGATCACACCCTTACATGTTGAGATGACTAAAAATATAGACAGTATATATAGGCTAATTAACCTCGAGCCTAAAACAGTTACATTATAATTATAAGGAACTGTAGGGGCTCTAGCCTAGATGCCCATCTGACAACCTTGGCTTTCTAGCTGTGTCGTCATGCAGTTTTTTTCCTGTTATCTGCAAGACTCTGACATCACAGCAGCTTTACCAAGACATTGGGCTTCTGAGATAAATACAATAGGTAAATATACACAACTGAATTCATTTGCAGAAGAACAATGATGTCGGAAACTATAATGTGCCAAAAGCCAATTTTCTGGGATTGATTGACAAAATCCATTAAAATTCAGCTAAAAAATAATTAAGTTGAGGACAGTTTTTGATTGTAAACAACTTGACTATAGTGGGAACATTTTAAGTGGCACATCATAAAAGCAAATTGGTTATCATTAGTGTAATCGCAGTTATTATCTCCTGGTGTATAGCAGCAGGCAACAGTTGGAGTCTGCACAGCCCTCCTATAAATCTGTGGTGCTCTTTATCTTCCATAACTTTGTAAAAAGGCCTGACCTCAGTAGGCAGCTCAGCTCCCTGTTGTAGAGAGTCATTACTCAGAGCTCTTTATGAAGCTGAAAACAATCCTACCACTCTGCTTAACACCGCTCAAGGTTGGGAAATTAGACTCTGTCCTTTTTTTCTTTTTTCCTTTTGGTCTCATCAAGGCTACTGACTCAGTGACAGGACCGGCTCTGCGAAGTGTTGACAACAGTAGAAATATGGAACGAAGCTAATAACTTGTTATATAGCCATTTCTCAAGTGAGCAGGTAGCAGCATTAGAATGAACAGCAAAGTAAATTTATAGATTATTTATTACTAGATGTACAGTACGGCTCTCTAAGCGCAAATTGCTTTAAAAAGAATTTAAAATGGCGGAAAGTGGGAAAATAAAACAGTATTTCTGGAGAAATAAAATGTGAAGAGTAGGTTGTAAAGATTTGTTGGGTCTTTGCAGAGCTCAGTGAATGCCAACGCTATTTCTATTGAATGGGCAGCTTCCAGCTCCCACTGGGCGAGATGCACTAAGGTAGACAGCCTTGAACTGCTCCTGACCATTGACCATCGATGCACTTTGACTGATTATCAGTAGTAGTCTAGACAGTGCGTTTTGCCCTTTTTGTCTCCCAGGCTTTGTGTGAGCTCGTCTGTCTGCTTGAGTAGTTCTTTGTCCTGCTCTCTTGGCTTGTTAACACCCCAGCTGATAAAAATAAAAACAACAACAAATAAATAAATAAATAATGAACCTGCCAGGTAGGGTTCTACATTTTAATGGAACGAAGGCCGGAGGTCTTTTAATGATGAACCCGGATCAGGCGATGGGGTATTAGGCTACTAGCATATCTCTCATTTCCATATCTCACAGCAATGTTTTACTCATATGCCATGAATGCGAGTCATCTGGAAAAACTCAGCCCTGCTCTGCATGTTAGGAGTGTAATAGATTCCCTCCATCTTTCCTTACTTTCTCTGTGCTGATGGCTTCTTTCTTTACCTATTAATTCTTTGTTTTTCCACTCTGGCAAATCTGTGTGAATGGTTTGAATAATTTATGGCATCAGATGGCTAAATCCTGATTCACATTCATCGTTGTCTATAAAGCAAAAGCCTCTACCAGTTGTCCTGCAGTGTTTTCTGTGTATATCAGTAGGTTAAGAGGAGGCACTCAGTTCACCTTGATGTGATTGGCTCATGTCGCCGACATACAACGTGCATCTGTGTTCAGTCTGGTTTAGCAGTCATGCATCATCCTTCCTCCCATTGTTCATTATCCTTGTTTGTGTCCGTGCTTTTCATGGTGGAGGGTTTGAAGTCCCTGAACTTAAATAGGTACAAATAGCCAGAGAAATGGATAAGAGAGTGTGAAGAATCGAGCTGTATGATGTAACATCCGGCACTGGAGGACATTCTCGTCTTTTGATTGAGCCAAGTGCAGAACATTTCACACACGGCTGTGGTCTGAATACAGTTCTGAATCCCTCCCAGACTAAAGTGCAGAATAACCTAGTCCTGCTGGGTTCTGTTGTTTCTTTCCTTAAGTTTGAGAAGTTAGTTTGGGGTCCTTTGGTAGTTCGTCTGACAGATACTCAGCCTATTATTCTGCTCTGTGAATATACAGAAAATTAAGACTGCAAAATCAGGATCTGTGCCAGGTTTTTATTATTATTTTTTTTTCACTTTTATGTTTTTTTTTCCCTCAATTAAGAGTGTGATTAAGAACAGATTCATTACATTTTTCAATTGTTCCTCTAATCAACTCTCATATGCGTCAACCTCCCTTATTGCCTGTATTTAGTCCCATTAGAAAACGCTGAGCACCCAAATGTATGGCATAATCTCCCCTCTCTCCATTTCAATTGAAGCTGGAGTAGGTTAAAAACTCAGTGGCAGTATACTGTGCAGAGGAGAGATTGGCTAATCTGCGAAAGTGAGTCCGCCGCTCACTGGAATATTATGCTCACTGATTTAATGTCCTCTCTGTCTTTTTCTCCTAGGTAAGCACTTTCCTGCTCCTGTGTTGGGAATGGGGGTCGGTTCTCTAGTCGTGGCGGCTGCCTATGAGGGCTGGGATGACTGATTGAGGTGATGTACTGCAGTATGTCCATTCACAACAGAACAGCTAGTAGCGTTGATTTCTCAACACATTGACAACCAAGGACTGGAAATGCAAAGCCCTTAGGGAACCTCTCACGTCCCCCTTTTTTTTCAGTTACATTTTGATTCACTTGTTCCTTTAAAATCAAGGCGAACATTTTTTTCTTTACATACATATTGATGCTTAGCACTTAACACAAAGATATCAAAAGTTATCAATTCAGTTAGTGGCGCACAAAGAAAACCGGGTCCATTTATTGTTTATGTAACGTGATCTCCAGCCCACCAGCATGCGTGGGAGTGACATTCCCACTGAATAATTTTACCTTGATTAAATGTTTAAAAGACCTCTAAATGGCTATAAATGTCAAGGCTAAGACTGGGGTATAGGTTGAGATATATGACCGAAAGCATTTACATATGAACTTCTCTGGTGCAATCGCTTGATATTAACAGCTGTTTATGCATTATTTAAATATGTAACAATTTGTTCATTGCATGGTTTCCAACTGGGCTGCATGTAGCCTTTTAGAAACCTGGGCTATAGGAGAGCTAAAGCAGAAAATGACGTCTGATGCTCAATGGCATTACACAGACTAATGTGAACAATGCAACTATCAAAATATATATAAAAAAAGACTCAGGTAGGAAATGCATTGAACATATACACTAGGCCTCAACAGTGTGTTTTGGTGAGGCATTGGGAATGTGAACAGAACTGAGTGTGTTTACAAGGAAAACCACGTTGGGTATCTTTAAAGCCCCCCCTCCAGCCAGTTTTACTTTCTGTTTTTCGGTTGATGTTCTTTTTCAAACGGAGAATGGAGGTGTGGTTAATAACGGGACGTAATCCATGGCTCAGATAAATATGAAATATCCTAAAAATTCAAAAATACACCGGACGGGGGCTTTAAGGCAGCTTGCAATTGAGATGCTCAGTCGGCGCATGGTAACAGAAAGTGAATGCGGAGACTTAACAGCAGGGTATAGGCGGCAAACTGTAGCTGATGTCCCAGCAACCTTGCAGTATTGATACTGAGATACAAATAGAACTACTTCCACATCAGTGCAGCAGTCAGGTTGCAGTGAAGTCTGCTGACTGAGCCTCCATTATGCATGAGGCCTGACCACCCTTCACCAGCTGTCACCGAGCTGACCACTGAATCCCATCTGGACCCCGGGGGACGTCACCGTGGTCCATCAGGGAGGCTGTAAGATGAGCCCACTGACACGGAAACTCCCACCCTGGATCCCACTTACTTCAGTCCTGCCTCTCCCTCTGGTCGATACCTTCACTCTGAGCCTGTGTTTCTCTAGTTCTCAGGTTCAAAGGTTGGGCTGCTGCTCTGAGTGATCTCAAAAGCATTAAAGTTATTTTTTTTTTCTTTCTGTTTAAAGCACTGGATGTTCTCAGCTTGAGTTGATGTGAAGTATTTAATACATTGTAGAAAATGTAACGCTTTAATGCAGGTTGCTAGGGATAAGCAGCGGCGTGGAAAAATCCAATGATCTTTAATCAGTTGCACAGGGAATCATAAGGTGACTTAAATCCTTCCGCGTGTCGATCAGGTTATCTAACAATAATATACAGATAGTGCACAAACCTGGCAGAGGGTCAGTTAACTCTCCCTTTGCCCTGTCTGTATTGATGACGTCATGGTTCTGATAATCACCGTCTGTGTGGCAAGTACAGTATCGCCTATTCAGCATATCTAAAAGTGGCCCTTTAGAGCAGATGGTGCTGGAGGCAGGAGACCAATCCTTCTCTCACCTCAATCTGGATAGCAGGGCTCATCACTCCCAGTCTGGATAGGATGTGCAAGAGTTTGCTCAGGGCAAAACAAGAGGCAGCACATGGCAACTTGTAAGACTAGCCGCGGTGAAGTCATGCTTTATGTGTAAATGTGCTAAATTAGAGCGATTATCTCTTGACGTAATGGTTAGCTGTGGATTCAGGATGCCTGTTTGGAGTGGGGGTTTTCTGCATTGCCATATGTTGAAATAATACACCACTCTAAAGTCCTTAGGAAGTCTATAGATTACTATGTAGATTGGTAATAAGCACATGCCACAGTGCAAATACGCATTACTCACAACCTGTCATCATCTAAATGTCCTAGGAATAATCCTTATCAGAGCCTTTGTGTTCTAGGATCTGATTAAAGCAAATTGAAGCGACTCTTTATCGCTGTTGCTCTGCAGCTGTGCAGCTAATTAGAAATGTGACCAATTCTTCTAAAAAAAAATATCTCAATTGCGTTTTGAACATTTTGTGTGTGTGTTTGTGTGTGTGTGTGTATGTGTGTGTGTGTGAGAGTATGTGTGTGTGTGTCCGTGCGGTAACTAAATAACAAGTAATTTAAAACGAGAGAGACAAGAGAGAATTTGTTACCATTGTGTGCTGTTGTTTCATCTGCGCTGAAAAGAATTTCAGAATGCAAATGGAAGTTCATTAGCAAACGTTTATCAGCGCTAATACAGACTTTATCAAAATATTTTTTAAATGCCATTTTTAAATTCATAATTAGTAAGTAATCAATTTGTTAAAGGTTTATTTCCTGATTGGTCACATACCTTTGGTCATATTACATTGGTCATTAGTTGCAAAGGTGGGGGTTTTTAATATGATTCACGTTGACCTTTTGCAGATTTTGGAGGGAAAAAGTGATTGTGACCACTGTCATTACTCTATCTAAGTTAAATGTCATGTATTAAATTCAGGTAAAACATAAGCCATGTTTAAGTCAAATAAACTGATTTCTTCCACTACATCAATCATTCAGCTAATTTAATAACATGAAATTAGTTCAGCGTATTCTATACTGATTCATTTACATGTTTGAGCACGAGCCCGTACCAAAGCTCATCCATGTTTATCTTCCATTGTTGAATCACTGACAAATTTGTGTTTCTCAACCAGGCGAACATAATTTAACCTACAGTACTCGCTGAGTGAAAGCTTTAGGCCCCCATCAAGTGTGAGAGTATGCTTCATGTCTGCCAGCTCTTGAATTCAAATCTCATTCATAATTTTGTTTCTAATATTAAAGGTCACATTAGCATTTGTGTTGATAAGCAATTGGTATGCAGGGCCTATACCGCACGTCTATGCCGTTGTTGCTAGGTAGAGTGAAGTTGTATGGCCTCATGCTGAGATACCAAGAAAAGTATGTCCCTGTGTAAATTATAGGAAGATGAGCTTGTTGTGGTTCACGGTTGAATATCTTAACATAAATAATATCAATTGCAATTTCAAATAAAACTCAATATAAAGGTCTAGGATTTATTCAGTGACATTCTGCTTCACAACCAATGTTACTTGTCCGTCAGCAGTTAAATGAAAATGCCTTTTTAGTTCTATGGATATTGAGTAGCTGTCTCAGAGTTTAGCTAAGGTTCGACACTCTGTCATTCCTTGTTAATGACCGTAGCCAAATCATGCATTTATTCAGTGCAGGGAGTCGTTATGTAACTGCAGCCTCTAACTGCTGCAAAATGAAAGCCTCATATATACAGGTAGATTTTTAATAAAATATGCCAATCTTTTAGAAAGCTGTTTTCATAAAAGTGCATGAAAGCCCATCTTGTATCTGTCTCACATTTATGGCAAACTGTTGGTAAACTGCAGTGTTTTATTGCACCAAAATGAAACAATAACCTGCTAAGATACAAAGATGCATTACTTGGTAAACATAATAGCTCAAAAGGGAAGTGTCTATTTTAACTGCCTCTGTATGAAGTATCTAATTTTAAAAGAAAAAAAAATCTAAATCGATGCGTGTGTAGTATATATGGGCCATGCTAAAGTTATCACACATTCAGAGGAGGAAAAATAGATCAGCGGAGAAAATTATTCTAATGTATAAACTAAAACTGTGTGTTTTGTCCCAGTTTAAAATGCCTCCTAATGGGAGCGGCAGGAGGTCCTCCATGCTTTATAATGATCACATAAATTTTGAATTTCACATAATTGAGCCAAATCATTTTTCATTACATACTAATTTAGTGTCATTTACATCTATACACTGTAACATTTTTACTTCTAAGCTCATAATCAACTTATTGGACAAATGCTTGCCAAATCCTATTCTGGATCAACTGTGTTAATACTAATGGCTGATTAATCACAGAATCAGGTATTTTAATAGTTATTCTTGGCAGTCTCTATTCAAATACCAAACTGGGAGCTTTTATCCAAGTGTGTGCTCGGCTTCCATACGATACAATAAATTCCAGTAAAAATAGAAAGTAATGACAGAATGTGATCTCTAAAATTAAACATCACCAAAACAAATGGGGAAAACACAATCATGACAATAATCGCAAATAGAGAGCAAAATATATCAGTAGCATACAGTGCATACAGAATAAATATTAGTACTTATGCTCCTGGGAGGCAGCACTCAAGGAATGTGTCAAATAAAACTCTAATTTTCATTCCAAATTCCAAAACTCCTCTGATTAATCACTGTGAACTGTACAGCAGCAGCCATTGTAGAAGTTCCCCATGATGAATCCGACTTAAATTAGCACTTCAGAGGCCACTGAAGCCTAGTCTTTCTCAAATATAGGAAAACAGATCTGGCATTTTACATAACGCTAATGTCTCTCTGCTGGTTACAAGACTATTATTTTATGTATTTTATGTCTGAAATGAGAGTTAGGTGCAGGGGAGCAGTGCGGATAGCAGCAGTGCATGCATCACATCAGTTAAAAACTAAAAAGCTGTGATGGCTATGGAGAAATTAAAGTGATACACAGTGGTGCTAGACTAGATTACACACCAACAAAAAAGTCTGCACAATGTTCTTCCTCCACCAAATTTTTTTATTATCAGCAAACATTTTGACAGAGCAACAATGCTGCACGGACCAACTTTGAGTTTTACTACTACTGTATAATGGCTACATGGATTTAATTGAATCAGAGCGTGTGCATACAAGAATTATGTGCCTGCACAGTAGTGTGTGGTACCGTGTGTGCATGCAAGCCCTCTCCCTAGTTTGTGTTAGTGCATATCTCCGTGTTTTTTTCCCGCAAACCCATTTAGGTTAGTTGTCAGCACTAACGCTACTGTCAGCAGCAGTTGATGGAGCTCCACTCTGCTGTAGGACTCTCTGATCTATCAGCTGTGACGTAATGCTCTCCTCAATCACCAGCCATGGGAGCAGTAAATCAGAGCGCTGCTGCTCTGCATGGAGCTAATGCCGGTTCCCTGCTCCCTCCTCAACCACTGAGCTCATCT
Source organism: Holocentrus rufus (assembly GCA_900302615.1). Taxonomy (NCBI): domain Eukaryota; kingdom Metazoa; phylum Chordata; class Actinopteri; order Holocentriformes; family Holocentridae; genus Holocentrus; species Holocentrus rufus. The sequence continues at coordinate 24,479 of OMLF01010119.1, forward strand.
ACAGTCCAAACAGCCAGAGAACACAGGGATGATTGCTGCAGATTTTAATCACTACTAATGACCTCACTTATCAATACCACATTAAAAACACTTCCAGTCAAACCCTGATAAAATAGCCTCAGCACATTAGAGACAATCTCCCTAAAGAAATTCTGAAAATAGATTTTAAAATTTCACTGGGTTTCTTCATCTCCCTTGTTATCTCCAACCACATTTGCTATGTTGCCTTTCTTTTGCAGCAGCTGCTGTCTGGCACGCACTGATGTTGCAATACGGAGATACATTTTGATGCCCGAATCATTCTTAGATAGATCATTACAGAGCTGAATTATACCGTGCAGGCCTTTTATTAATCCTATTTAATAAAGCTGTGCAGGATAATGTGAGCGCAAATTATTTTGTCAAGAAACCGGTACAGTAGGGATTCAAGTCAGCAGCACCACAAAATGCTTTTTTTTTTGCATCATTCAAAACCCTATACAGTTAATTTGAGAACACGCTCAAAACGTAAAATTGTATTGGTAGGAAAAATAAACATGACATATCCAATTTCAAGCCACCACATTTTGCATCATAACATCCCAAACCACATTCAGTGTTTTGCACATATTAGCTCATCTGTAACACAAGAGCTCCACGGGAAAGTTATTGCTATCAAGCATTATTCTCATGTAGAAAACTCATCTTTGTGCTACTCACAATCTATCAACATTTCCTCAGGGCAGCAAGGTCAGATGTATCTTCACAATTCAGAAGATAAATGGACCAGGTTTCCACGCTACATGTAGTTCAGGGCCTAGTCTGCCAACAGCCACATAAACATAGGCTTTCAGCCCCTTAAACACAGGGTGCTCAGTCTAGTGAGGCTTGTCAAAACACAAAATGTCCCCAAGCCAAGAGAGTGGTTTGACGTGATCGATAGACACTGAAGAGGACATTATTGTAGATTCACTTGAGTGACCCACAGATTTTTACTGTCCTTCTTTTGTGGGCTAAATGTTTTCATGCAACGTCTTCATAGTTCGGTGGTATTTCTGTATGCGTGCGATTGTGGGATCTGAGTAAATTATTGACCGTGGTAATTCTGGCTGCAAAGGAGGCAGTATTTCAACACAAATGTTTACAGAGAGACAGACTTTGTTGTTTACTACGAAACCTGTTTGCATTCACCACGTGACGTTACACAAATTTGCACATCAAAGAATGATTTTAAATGGGATGCTATATACAGTGTGGCTTCATTTTCCTGCCCTGGTTCTAAAAGCATATTGACAAGTGAATACTCCTCATGTGTCTGTATCCATTTGACTTGTTATTGCAACAGGTGTTTCCGACAGATAAAATGTGGAGTGAGAAATATGATTTCAGGTGAAGGATAGACATTTCTTATCTCAGATAACCACTTTACTCCTGTCATAACCTATCTCTCCCCCCTGTGTTCAGCTGATTTTTAAAAAAATCTGTGTGCGCTTGCGTGTGTGTGTGCGTGTGTGTGTGTGTGTGTGTGTGTGTGTATGTGTGTGAATGTGTGCATGTGTTTGTTTGTTTCATGCATTCCCTATTCAGGTGCTCAGGCTGTGTGTGTTTGCGTACTGTATTTACGCTGTAGATGAACAAACTAAATATGCCGGCCATTTTCAAGATAGAGGGAAAAGATTCTCCTGCTGTATCCTTATACAGTTCTGACCGAAAATTCTGATTGAAACTCAATACCATTAGTAGAGGTGTAGCGATTAGTTAATTGCATTGGTACATAAATTATTAATTCTGCCAATTAACCTTGATCGATTTGCTAAATAAATAAATAGAATGAATTACTTTGATGTTGGTTTGAATCGATATAAAATGCTTTGGATTGATTCTTTCACAATTCAATTTTGTGTTGAGAGACCACTATAAATGCAACTTTTTGTCATTAAACTTTTTTAAAGAATAGATAACTAATCAAGTAATTCAATTGTCTGTTTCTTTATCTCCATTTTAGGAGGAAAAAGTATAGTCTTAGCTAAAAGCATAGAATCAAATCGTCAAATCTAATTGAATCATCACATAATATAAAAAATGGTCTTAAATCAAATCACCAACTTGTGAATCGTGAATTGAACCTGTTAAGCCAACGATTCACACCACTAAACAGTAATTTGTGTGAATAGCATGAAAGTTTTTCTTTACCCCATGAAGATAATTATAGTGGCTCATTTGTGTGTTTTGGAGTGCTCTATATGATTTGTTAACACTGGTAGCAGTTGGTACAAGCTTAGTCGCCACCAGCTCTGTAATCCCCTGGTGCTCCAAGCCACTGAGGACTGCAGCAGATTTGGTTCTCAAATAAAGTGAGGAGCAGAAGAGAACATGAAGATCAAGTAACCTCTCAGCGAGAGATTTGGAGAGGCTCGGTCCTACAGGCTGTACTCATCACTGGTCTGTTGGTGCTACTTATAGAAAACTGGCACCGGTTCCTCTCTGTTTATAAAGCTGGCAGGCCTGGAGCAGGGGGTGGAGACTGGAGACTGTGGAGATCTCTGATATTTGGCAAAGCAAACAGTGGTTACAGGAAGATGCTTCATCATAGTCACAGTCACTGTCAGGTACCTGAGACCTTGCCAGCTTTTTCAATTTCCCAGAGCCTCACTGTAATTTACCAAGCCGAGAAATAGCAATTGAATTGCAATCTGTGTGTAATATTATTTGTTTAACACGGTCGAAGTGGCGACCTAAATGGGACTGAAGGACACCCGCGGAGATATCACAAATGATGTGAGTTCCCATCTTGCATGGCTGCACTGCAGAAATGTCCTTTTGTCTCATTGAAGAGGTCACCAGATGGCATGAAAGTCAGCAGCCTTTACCCCTGACAAACTGGTTGCATTTTTAGCCGGGGCTGTTTATTTTCTGGTGTGAAAGTGTTGGTACTACAAGTGTCGGTCTATCTCAGCACTTAGCCACATTCTGACTATAAATCGTCACTTCTGTGGACTTACCCCTCATCCCTAACTGTATCTCCACAGTTCTCCACTTTCAGTTACACAGAGCAGGAGTGCCGGATATCTTCAGTCACGAATATTAAACAGTCTACTGATCACCCCTGCTGTTGTAGTTATCTTAGTGAAACACAGAGGATTGATATGGTTTTTAATACTTTTCCCAATTTGGTGGGTGCTTCAGCCCGACGCTACACTTGGTAATTCCCCGCGCAACCGCAGGACATTCTCAGATGGCAGCGTGTCAGGATGAGTGCAGTTCACTTGGAGCATGTCAAACAGCGGCATTGGGCTAATGGATTTCCTGTGTGTCCCTGTGGGATGTGTCACTATCGATAGGAGAGTGGCTGAAGTCCTGCCATTCACAAACTGGGGAGCTGATAACATGGGGACTGGGAGCAGACAGTGCCACAGTTCACCTGTCACTCCCGCTCCCCTTCCAAATGGCTGCTGTTGATTTAACTGATTGGAGACAGGCCCACTTAAACAAAACAGAGTACAGGCGTCCCGCAGAGTGTGTTACAGAGACAAAACACGTCAGTATAACGGGCCTCTTGTTGACTCTAACATGGCAGACGTGACCTTTGGTAAGCATTTCAAATAGCCAGTGGGACCTGAGAGAGACTAAGTTGGGCTTGGGAGAGGAAGTTCCTGCTACTGGTGACATTACTGGCCATCTGCTTTAACTGGCCGACTGGGAGCCCAACCCCGGAGCAGTCACTCCAAATTTTGTCAGCACTTTTATGCTTTGTTTTAGCCTAAGCGCTTGTGACTAAACGCAACCAAAACGGCAAATTATTTTAGTCTAATCGTTGCAATTTGATTTTAATTGCTTTTTTCAATTTTTCATTCTATTTTCATAATTTAAAACACGGCCCCTGACAGCTGCTCTTTTGCCAGAATTTCCACTGACAAGCTGAATAGATTTGCAATGCCTTCAGATAGCTTTCGTTTCAGCCTTTTTCCACTCCACTCTCCCACTGGTGCTGCCATACAATTGCCTGGCATGCGTATTATGCCGCTCTAGACGATCCATAACTCATTGTTAAGATGTTTGTGTCTCTGCGAAGGACACATATGAACTGTTTCCAGCACTCCCTTGAATTTCCTTGAAATTTCATCGCACATATTTTCTGTGTTGCATTAAGCCATTCCTCACAGATGGGGAATGGCTAACTCTCTATGTTGTGTGCAAGTGTTTTGTGACTGTGTATGTCTTTTATGGCTGTGTATAATCAGACTGCTGTCCTCTGGATTAATAATAGCTGTGATTTCACGAGGTGCTACTGTATCACCGTGGCTGTGTTCCAAGATGTCATTTGGCCAGAGAGCATGAACCAGCAGCAGAATGAATGACTGCATATCCCATTACCCCCAGTGCTGGGTTTGCATTTTGTCCTCTCTCTCATGGAGCTAAAATGAAGGGTATTTCCAGAAAAAGAGGCTAGTGTATAGCCTCTTTAGAGCAGAGGGAAATCGTGTAAGTTTTTTTTTTTTTTTTCTTTTTCTTCCCTCAACACCCCGCTGGTCAACGCCTCTCTCCCCAGCCTTAAAATGAAAATGAAAGCTTGTGAAAACCTGGTATTGCAGGTTGCATGGCTAGCAGCAGGAATAATGTAATGACACGTTTAGATTCGGCGTAAAGAGTTTTGACCAGCAGGAAGGCAGAGTGACCTCAGCCCAGCTAAGTGATGGTCTCAGCTCGGCTCCATCTGCCCATTGTGTTTGCCCTTGGCAACCCAACATAGTTGCTGGTGTTGGTGAGTTAATGAGGACTGCGGAAAGGTTAAGTAAACAGGAGGGGCCAGCCTAACAGGAAAATTACTACTGCCATCATCGCAGAGCGTAGCTGAGCAGGGCTAGGGCTGCTCTCATCATTATGTCATTCATCAGCTCTGATTTTAATGATGCGTGGGTAATATTGAACTGTAGATTACAGCGGCATGCCAGAAGTACATATCGGCACCCCTAGCCGGTAAAGCTTTGAATTCTAATTGGACTCCACACTGCTGAGGAAGGTAAAGAAGTCCGTCCCCACCACTTTATTTTCATTGGGAGAATATGAAAGAAACAGAGTGCAGGGCGTCTTGGACACTCTCTTTCTTTGTGGTGGTTTTGTCTGTGGCCATTTTTAGTCCTTCCCATCCCTCCTGGTTGTGAACTGCTCCTTGGAGCTTCTCCTCAGGACGAACACAGCCTGCCGACTCCCCACATACCATGATGGATGACGGGATTGTTATTCAGCATTCCTAGGCTCCGCTCTGCTGCCAAGCTGCTGTCTCCTCCGATGGCCATTGTTCTCCGGTCGGCTGGAAGAGTCACCTTTATCCGATTGAAATAAATGAGATATACTCAAACTGAGACATTAATTACAAAGTTTATCTCCCGGCTAAAGTACACTAATAAAGGACTCTAATAAGGCATCCATCATAGCAAGATTCTATGGATGTGGCTGAGGGCACCGGCCAGAGGTCACCCGAATGTGATGAATGACAGTAAAGTACGATGTAACAAAGATACTACACATCAGTCCATGTCTATACTATTACTACATATACAGCACGTATGCACGTGCTTGTACACACACATAGACACACACGCATACACGCCCTTTGACGGATAGAAGCTTAACAAAAATGAACAGAAACTGCAGATTTCCCAGTAGTTGGTGATCAATTACTTTGAAATCCTCAGGCACAGGATAATACACCGATGCTGATGGTAATCTGTATTCAAGGTAGATTGTGCGTGGTGTTTAGTGTCTCCTTCCTTTGAGGTGCACAACTGTTTCCTTTAAAGTTGGATGTTAGAGTGGACTCCCCGGGTGTTCAAAACACTTACTTGAGATCAGAGGTGAAGACAAGGTGATTACAAGTGTACTGCACAAGAACACATCAACTCTGCTGTGTAGCCGGTGTTTTGTAAAGCTAACGAACAGTTTTGTGTCGAAATGAAATATTCACCATCTCATAAAAGCGATACCTACTCTTACAAATTTTTTAACAACCCGAATTTTAAAGAGATAATTTAAATTCTTCAGATTAGGAAAAAAAAATATCTGTAATGATACAAACTTCAGGCAATGATATTTTTTTTCTCCAAATGAATAAATAAATAAATAAATATCTCAAATGTTGTGTCTCTCCTTCAAGAGCCTTTTTTTCCGCCTTATACAGAATAGCAAATTGTCCATGCAGTGCAATTTTAGTGACCATATTGTGGCTTTTGGCAGGGACTCAGAATGACTGCCTGACATCTCCACTGCTGCTCTGCTCTACTAAGATTGCACCAGCTGTCTCCCGTTTGCTTTCTAATGTCTTCTTTGTTAACATTTTATCATCCGTCTGATAGCAGCATAACTGGAGGGCAGGCTCCCTCCAGCATTGGACTACAATAGCAAAGAGGATGCTTAGCAAAGATCTATGCGGCACTCATACTGAGACCATTAGGAAACAAGGAAATGGTAAATCCACCAGTGATCCGTACTGTACATTAATAAATAATAATTGGAATGGCCAGCACATTAATTATCGAATGAAACGTGCAAGACCTACTGGGTATTTTTATTTAAGAGAATGGATAGTGAAGTAGAGCCACAATAGTCTAATGAGCTTTGAATGGTTAAGGTTTTAATTACAAAAGCCCTGTGAGCATAAGTACATCCTCATCAATGCAGATTGTGTGTGGGGAACACCCTATAAAGAACATAGAATATGGGCCATGAACTGTTGAGAAGAAATATAAGACAATCCCATTAAAAGAGATTAAAGGGAAATGTTCCTGCTTAAAACTGCCCCTTTTAATCACAAAACCGGGTGTGCTCATGCATGCTATACATCATACAAACATAAAAACACATTAATCAGTTTAAGAAATGACCAGCATACTCAAGTGTATTACTTACAATATGCAAAATAGCAGCTTCCCCTCATATGCAAAACAGGCCTTTTACTCCTTAAGATCTATTATTCACTTGCTTGCTTGCATATCCAATTACAAAATGAGTTTGCCTCATTCCAACAACCATAAAGCCCTAATGGAAATAAAAAACCTCTATGGTAGCAATTAGTAACACCAGAGGGTAACATGGCTTGTCTTCATGTTGCTCTCATGTTGTCTGCCTTTGGTGTCATGAATCATTGTTGTGAATCTGTGGACTGTGATCTGTACTGATCAGCCGGAGCAGCTGAAACTTGTTCCTCTCCGAGTGCGGAGCCAGCTACATACTGAGCCACAAACTTACTGTGGAGCGAACGGAGCAGGTGACTGCTTCCCGCGTATTGAGTTATGCATGAGGCCGCTGCTTCCTGTGGAATATCACAGAGATGACAAAACAGTTAAGGTCAATGTTCTCGCAGAGAATTAGACAAACTGGTATCGCGCTCCGCATAATGCATGTTGTGGATGAGCGGCCGGTCTTAACAGGCAGCATGTAGAATGAAAGCGATGTTACAGTAGCTTGTGCCTTCCCTCACCGCAGTAGAAACTCACCCCTGCAGGCTGACCAAAGCTCTGTGTTCGCCCAGGGCAAGCTGTCTTGCTCCTGCCTCCTCTGCTCATCTGTCATTGGCCAGACCTAAACTTGCTGGATCTTTGCCTGAAGACTTTTAAAACTCTCTGGTGAGAGGTCATACATTGAATTAGAGAGGCAGTGGGGGAAATATTTTGGTGTTGGAGCAAAAGCAAGTATTAAACTGTGTTTCTGTGGCAGCAGCGCCTCAAGCCTTGCTTGCCCTGTCAGCCTGGACCTGGCGTCTAATGTGAGGTTGCTGTTTATTTCCAGGGAAAACAAATTTAAATATCAGTATCAAGTTCTCAGTTTACTTGACCTCTCAAATTCAATATTGATCTCATTTTTTCTGATTTCATGAAGTCTCCTTAATATGTTTTATTTATTTATTTATTTTATTCATCATAGACAGGCATGGTTACATGCATCTCTATGTGTGTGTGTGTGTGTCTGTGTGAGTGTGTGTGTCTGAGTCAATGTGTGTGTGTCTGAGTGAGTGAGAGAGTGAATGTGCTCTTAGGCCTGCTCCCTCAACAGCAACAAACAAAGTATAAAATGGAGTATGAAAGGCTGATGATGTTCAAAATGGCACAGCAGAGCACCAAAGTGCAACAGGAAGACAGAGAATTGAACAGAAACTTAACAAGCCACTGAAATGTGGGCGAAAACATGTCTTCTCCCTGGTAGCGCCTCTCCACTTCAACTCCTGAAGTGTTTCTCATTCAGCTTAACGAGGTGGTCTGAACAGGGCAACACCAAACCAACAACCTCAAAATGGAGGGCTACGGTTTGTATTATAGAGGATTTACAACTCTGCATTTTGCACATTTAAGCAGATTTGCATAAAGTAGAGTGGGGTTGTGGGTATCCATATGCCACAAAAGCTCTCTGCATGAGTAACATCTCGTCTGTGTGGTAGTGCTGCAGACAACAAATGGAGATGATTGCCAGAGTTTACATATTAAAAGGCAGTTTTGTGTGCACACTTCACAAGTAAATGCAGATGGGATTAAAAACATGCATGTTCAGATATGCTTTCTGCAACACTGCCAACATGGGGTCCACACAGATACAAACAGGTCTAATTCTGCTGGAGATAAGACCATTTCAGCAGGGCAGCTTCCCACTTATTTTTAACACAGTGATGAGGTCATTAAAGTTCACAGTCCTAACCTTCAGCTCTGTTGACTGAGCCTTAAGTTCACCTTCTGTGCAGAATTGCCCGCAGGAAAACTTTTAACTTAGGAAATTAATTTCTCTCACTGAGTTCAAAGTCTTAGTTAGGCTGCATAAGATGAATCCTTTGGGACGTATTGTTTTGCATAAGTTGCTGTCTTCCAGGCTGTGGCACTGCTCGCTCTCTTCTCTCTCTCTGTGTCTCTCTGTATTTTTAGGGCTATGAGATTGTTTTTGTAATATGATAATGCATTGTTTGTCTCAGACTTTAGATGTGTTGCCCTCTTGCTCAGATGTTGCTCACAAAATCCATTTTTGATCTCATTAAAGGATAAATAACGTGATAGCCTGGCGTGGCCCGTAAATGCCCAACTTTGCCAGAGTTGCCAAATGGACAGGCTGGCCATTTGGCCACTGTACTGTGAGTTCAGAAAGTAGAATCAATTCACAGCTCGAATCCTGCTAAGAGGCATTAAAATATAAGGGTCTGCATTCGGGGATTGGCAGGGTTTCATACAGGCAGATATCAAGGTGGTGCTGATGGGTCTCAAACTAAGGGGCAATTATTGGAGAATTTAATGGTCAAACCATTAAGTTACATAGCTCTTATTTATTTTTCTTATATTATTTCTGTCTCAACAGGGTGCGGCTAAAAAAACATGCAGAGGCAGCCAGTCCTAACTTTAAAATCATACTTATCTTTTGACACAAAATACAAATTTAACACAAAATGCAACATTTTAAAGTCAAAATAGCAGTAAATAAGTGGAATAATGCAGGCCTTATTTGTCTGGATGTGTGTGTAACCTTGAGTGCACCTGCTGAAAACCCTCGTTTGCTTGATATTGGCTTGTCAGTGATATTTTGGGTGTGCATCTTTTGCTGCGGCACCAGTGAGCTGAGTTGTGGCTAACAAGAGCAGGGAAATCATAGCAACAACAAAATTGGTGGGAAGCAGTCAGAAATGAGCAAACTGTGACTGTGAGGCCAAACTTGCACCAGACAAATTCCATTAAAAACACAGGTGGATATTGGCATCGCTTCAGATTCCCTGTGTTCGTTGTGGTCTTTTTAGATGCAGGTCTGCTCAGCCTCAGGCTAGAGGCTGTTTCAAGGTAGACAGCTCATCAAGATGAGTGACAAGCGTTGGGTTGGGAACATGACCAGCTCAGGAAGAGGCGGGACCAGCAATATACTTCCTGTCTCAAGGCAAAAATTTACATAATGTATCTGTTATAATATCAAATAAAGGCCATCCTTAGGTCATTGTCTGAATATTTACTTTTGAAACTGTGAATGTGTGTATATGACCCAGAATGCCAATTAAGTGCAACATTTCTTTCATTTGTTATACGTGTGAGAGTGACTTTTTGACATGAAAAATGGCACTCAGTGAAATCCAAACAGGATCACAATCCTGAGGAAGTAGTTCATACTGGAGATGTTGACAAGACAAATGTTTGTTCATTGGGTTGTAATAATCTGTAATCAGAGCAAAGCAAATGCGTTTTCCATCAGACTGTTTTGTAGTGCAGATAGATTTGAAAAATTGCCTTAGGACTGTGATCAAACACTGCATTCACATCATCTCAAACAGCCAGTATTAGGACATTTTGTAAACAGTGTTTATCTGTAATCACTATCTTTTTTTCTGACATAGTAAAAAGCAAAAGACATCATTTTATTTATTTTTTTCTTGAGTGTAGGCTGGTATTTAGAGTCAAGATGAGTTAGTGCCAAATTTTATCGAAAAAACGGTTAGAAATCAGGCCTTTGAGAGTAAGTACTCCTCAAGTAGTCATGGACATGGGCAGTGTCATGGGCAGTGTCTCTCCTGAGTGGAGGTGGAGGTAAATTGCACAGGAGTCAGATGCACAATTTTCATTCTTTTATGTGCCGTATGGTGTATACCTTTGAGAAAAGGAGGAATGAATCTGCTGAACCTTGAGGAATGAATCAAATAAAAGCCGAAACAGATAAATAGACACTGAATGGATACTGGGCAAATGTATAAAAATAATTACATATTTCAGGTTCATCCCAAATGTAAATTAGTATTAGTATTAGTTGTTCGTCATATGATTTCA
>OMLF01010121.1:0-12242 GCA_900302615.1 Holocentrus rufus
GTGCGTGTATTTTTTTTTTTTTTTTTTTTTTTTTTGCTAAACTGGCAGACATGCGCAGTTGAGCATATCCAAGCTGCTATACTTGTTCCCACCTGTAGAGTGACTTGGAGTCAAAACAAAAGCTTCTGGAAAGTCCTTTAGCTAAACTGCTAAACCACCTTTAGCTGCGTTATCCCCCACTGTTATTTATATTCTTGGACATTTCTGTAAATATATAGCTGTAGTTAAGTGCTTTACGTTTGACACACTTCATCATGGACATCCTTAAAAGTTTCCGCTCTTCCTGCAACTTGTTTTGGTCCGTTTTCGTGGCATAGCTGGAAAGCTAACGTTATCAAGTTAATTAGTTAGCTTAGCACTGGTCTCCCAACCAGGAAAATCACAGCCTTTTCGGTGCTGTGTTGGACGGCAGAAGTTGGTAAATTTACTCCCAGGGAACGGGTGTCATCTTCCTCACAGGTAACGTTATGGGAATTGTTTTTCTTTTAATCAGCTCGGCAAAGTTTGAATGGCTTCAGTTCGCACAAACTCCCATAAACATCTACAAGTTAACTGCTTAGCACACCATCAACTGGTTCATTTCTCAAACTGAATATTGTGAATTCATGTTATGGAGTGCCACCTGGGTTAAGTTAGCTTAACACTACATCAGCAGTAAAATGTCATATTTCAAAGCAATCCCTTTACCTTTGAAATATGTTGTGTTGTTGGTTTTTCCAGAGGCTTGTTAAACACAGTTCATCAAAATGTCTATCTTGGGATTAAAGAAGAAACAGCCTAAGACTTTCAAAGTCAAAGTTATCACTATGGATGCTGAAATGGAGTTCAGCTGTGAGGTATGGATTTACTTACACATTTGTTGTTTTAATAATGTGCACTGATAAGGTGAAATGAGGTTAAAGCCATTATCCTTAATTGATTTGTCTTATCGATCTATGCCAATCACAGAGGAGTAGTTATAGATTAAGAGAAGCAGACAAGATGTGGGTTTTTCAAAATGGGCTGCAAGTATCAGGAATGTGCTCCTAATATTTTGTATTCAGTGCATATACCTCTTACAACATGATGCAAGACCTTCTCCGAAAAGCAGTGAGCAGTAATGAATTTGTCACATCAAGATTTCACAATAGAGTATGATGTGACTTCCTTTCGGAGGCGAGTTTATACCAAGGCTGCCTTTAACAGTGACTGAACACAGACCAGAATCGGCAGCTGCAAACACACAAACATCTCAACTCACTTACTGCCTCATTTTTTGCTCACTTTATTTCTCAGGTGAAGTGGAAAGGGAAAGACCTGTTTGATCTGGTGTGTCGCACAGTTGGCTTGAGGGAGACCTGGTTCTTTGGACTCAGATATACAGTAAAGGACACCTACGCCTGGCTGAAACCCGAGAAAAGGGTGAGTGAAGGAGTAAATCAGAGAAGATCAGAGACTCTCACAATGATGCAAAAACAGAGGAAACTTAACTCAGGAATACATGTTCGGCGCTGCACGTCTGTGTAAAACACCTTGCAAGAATAAATGCGGAATAATTTGTATATGTGACCCAGTAGTTGAAAAAACAGATTTGATATAATATCTCATCAATGTATTATTATTTGTCCACACTGTTTTTAATCTTTTTTTCAGTATTTTGTCACAAACTTGCCAATTTGAATATTATATTTTTGTAATTATCAGGATATTTGACTCTGTGACTCTTCATCTGTTTTTCAAATGTTTTAAAATACAGATTTGCATTTTTTCCCTCCTCATGAGACCTCCTTATGAATCTACTGTAACAGATTAAAGTCATAAATTGCAATTCACTGCCTTTAAAATATGGTAGCCACTCTGGCAGAATGTCACAAAGAGGACTTACATATTTATTAAATGGGATTGATGTACTGCCAGCAGCAACTTATTACACAGACATTGCCTGTTAAGTATCAAGGTATCCTGATTTTAGAGAGGATCTCATCTACTAAACTCATCTTAATGTGGACTTGGCCACTGCTGTTGTTCATGTGTTCACCAAGGTCTTGGACCAGGAGGTGCCGAAGGACTCTCCTATAACATTTCATTTCCTGGCAAAATTCTTCCCAGAGAAAGTAGAAGAAGAATTGGTCCAGGAAATTACTCAGCACCTTTTCTTCCTCCAGGTAAACTAGGCGATATCATTCCCACCTATAAGAAAGTCGCCATATCTGTCCCTCTATGCCTCAGAAAATAAGCCTTTGGCCTTGTGCATGCAAAGTTTTTTTTAGTGTTGCGAGCAGTATTGTTTTTACCTCTGCACATTACTTTTATCTTTAGGCCAAATTTAGAGATGCAGAACCAGTTTGAACACTGTGGTGTGTGTCATAAAACTCTTTTATAGGTGAAAAAACAGATTTTAGATGAAGAGATATTCTGTTCCCCTGAAGCCTCTGTTCTGCTAGCATCATACGCTGTTCAAGCCAAGGTAAGGAAGTCTTGCAAAGTTAATGTTCCCTCCCTGCTATTTCTCACTGTACCTTATCTCATTTTATCCATTAATTCATGCTTTAAGTTTTCTGTGTTTTTTAAAGATAAGATAGGACATGCTTTATTGTTTATATGGAGGATTTTTGTAATAGCGAAATGTTGCACAAAAGCTGCTTCATCTGCAAAATTATAGAATAAAAATAAAAGCATGTCACAATGACAGAAACAGACAATTAGAATATTCACAATAAAAATGCACATTAAGACAATTGTAAAATGGGTACAACTATAATAGTACAATGAGTAAAACTCCAAGGAATAATTTAAAAATAACATCCTGCACAATGGTCAAGAATTGCAGGGGCCCACATCTCCTGTTTAACACCACAGTCTGTTGCTTAATACTGTTTGAAAAATTAATTGAGGTCAGTACTAAAGATAGTTTAAGATTTATACTGTGTGGGTCTGTACTGTTTCTGCGCTCCAAAGTTTTGCCTGCATGCAGTGATGTGTCCTCTCTTTTGCCCTCTTTTGTTTTCTCACTTTCACCCTCTCGATCTCACTCACAGTATGGAGACTATGACCCAAACTTTCACAAACCTGGGTTCTTGGCGCAGGATGAGCTCTTGCCAAAAAGAGTAAGTGTGACTTTGTTTGATTTATTTATTTTTTCAGTGACTTTATATGATGTCTTTGTGTGTGCACGTGATATTCCGATCCCCATCTCTGATCCTGTGTTTGTATCCCAGGTTCTGATGCAGTACCAAATGACCGCTGACATGTGGGAGGAGAAGATCACGGCTTGGTATGCGGAGCACAGAGGCATCGCCAGGTAGGGCTGACCCAGACTTATCGTCACAGTGGGGCCGTTATGGCTCTCAGAGCTCCTAAAATCCAACATGCCGTGGAAATTAACACTGACACATAAGGTGCAATCCCAGATCAAGGCAGTTTAAGTCTAATGAATGTCTCAGATTTTTGCTAATGCAGTTTTATAGAAATGCACAACCCTGTGTGCTTGTATGCGTGTGTGTGTGTATGTGTGTGTGTGTGTGTGTGTGTGCCTAATATTTCGTGTCTTCTTTATTATTCGCTCCCTCCTCTCAGGGATGAGGCTGAAATGGATTACCTAAAGATTGCTCAGGACCTTGAGATGTATGGGGTCAGCTACTTTGCAATTACTGTGAGTGAATCCATAATCTGCCTTGATGTTTACTCATTTCAGTTAATCCCCAGATGGCATTATGAAAAATGCAACCTCAAGTTTCTGATTTCTGTTTTCTGAATCGTTGAATTGTATGGACAGCAAAACAAGAGGGACACAGATTTGTTACTTGGAGTGGACGCTCAGGGTCTCCACATCTACAGCCCCAACAGCAAACTCAACCCTAACAAATCCTTCCCCTGGAGCGGGATCCGCAACATTTCTTACAGTGAGAAGGAGGTAAAAATACATGCAGTGGACTTTGAAGTCTAGTGCTCCTCTTCAGACACAGTTAAATTCTGCATTTTATGCCACACTGACATCATATTGGGGAAAAAAATGAAAGAGTGGGATGACATGTAGTTGCTACACTTTTCCACTTTGGTGTTCCTACATCCAAAATAATATATATTTCTCAATTTAAACAAACCATAAACAAAATGCAGCAGACTTTACTGTCTTTATCTTTTCTTAGGTGGAGTTGACAGTATTACTGTGAATATAATTTATAATTTGCATTCTCATCATCCTGGACTGATGACTTTGATGCATATACAGTGTTTTCTACCTATGTTGACGTATTTATGCAATTTATGATGCCAGGTGGGAGGTATCAGAAATTGCACAATAATCCCACATATCCTACTTGTAATTACTACAAGAAGGCCGACATGAACATGTTTTCCCAGTTGGCAGCTTGCAATTATGGTACATCCACCGTGATGTGAATATGGTGTTAGGCATTTAGCCAATGCTGCATTCAGAGTAATTTCAAATGAGTGAGCAATTCTGAGCCATATGTTTAATATACATTTGGCTGTTTACGCTAATTGTGTACATGTTGGCCTTTGGTGGTTTGATAGTCTCAAACCACCAAGTCGCCCTGCTGTAAAGGAAAAGAAGCTGTGTTTATGAGCAGCTGCAACAATGGTAGTTAAAATTTATGTCAGTAGTAGGGATTAATCGATTATCGATTAATTGTCGATACGAAATTACTCGATTAAAATAAATTAATTGCAATTAATCGCATGTTTCAAGTAGCCTTAAAGTAGCCTTGTTATTGCATTGTACCATTTGTGAATGTGTTGTTCCCTGCTGTTAAGAGTAAATCTTTTATTAAGGAATATGATTTGCATTTTCTCTTTCATAAGAAAGATGGCATTTTCGTAGAGAGGAACCTATTGATTCAGAGGGAAATTCAGCTTCTTAGAAAAATTGCCGCTTATCAATCGATCATCGATCGATAAGATGAAACAACTATCGATTAATGAATTACTCGATAATTTGCATCCCTAGTCAGTAGTGCAAAAGAACTGAATTGTTTTCTCATGTTGCAGTTCACGATAAAACCTCTGGACAAGAAGAAAGATGTTTTCAAATTCTACTCATCTCAGCTGCGAGTCAACAAACTGGTTGGTTACCTTTTCATCAACGTACTCATTGAACTTCATGCGCTGTATAGAAAATGATAAATTCGCTGGCTCATATTGTCGGTGTCTCCTAGATTCTGCAGTTGTGCATCGGTAACCATGACCTGTTCATGAGGAGGAGGAAGGTGGACTCTATTGAAGTGCAGCAGATGAAGGCTCAAGCTAAAGAGGAGAAAGCTCGCAAGAAGGTCGGCTCTCGTTCAGTTTTACTGGATTAATATGAAAAAAAAGATTTGCATCCATAGAAAAGTGGTCTATTTTACAGCTAGCACACTAATTAATATATTCCTGTTTTTCTGCTGGTTTATAGTATTTGACAAGTGCTAATAAAAGAATGATTATAATTATGGTACTTTGTTGGGTGATGATTGTTTTAACGGTCTTTGGACGTGTTGGTTTTCCATCTCCAGGTGGAGCGTCAAATCCTGGCACGGGAGAAGCAGATGAGGGAGGAAGCAGAACGGGCGAAAGAGGAGATGGAGCGAAGACTTTTCCAGCTGCAGGACGAGGCACGACTGGCCAACGAGGCTCTGGTGAGGGCTCTTTGTCATGGGATAATTGCTCGGTCCCAATCTCCAGTCTCATGTGCATTAATTTACGTCCAGTCTCTCAAGAGTATTGTCACCATAGCACTGTTCCTTTGTGTAAAACCAGCAAGGCTATAGGATCTTTTATGCAGACACCTGCAGGCATGAAAGTGGACTTTTAGGGAGTGTACAATTTTGCAGACTTTTGTAAAGAGATTTCCCTTCGTTCACTGATGTGAAGTGCACCAAGAAAACTGTAGACAGGGCATAATCAAAAACCAAAGTGATTCTAGGTAAGTAATCACACATTACAATAATTAGTTACAAATTTAGATTATTATAGCTATTAATGGTATTAATTAACTAAAATGTTTGACTGCACTGATTCACTGGAGTAGTAATGTTATTAGTTAGTGAGTGTGTCCCATTACACCCTTTTAATTGCTCCTGAGCCCCTGCGCGCCTGCAAACTCAAGCGAACATGCTGAGCGCTTCAGGCAACATCTATAGCAAAGTTTTTGAATGCTCAGTCTTTTGAATGCAGAGTTTGAACGTTGGGATTAATGCAGTTTTCATGGTGCAGTCAAGCTAGCTGTTTTTCAACCATGTAACCCAGGAAAGACACACCCTGCAACACCCCATGTTGTACTTTAGTTACTTTCACACTTGGGAGCAGCCCAGAATAAACACATTCTTGCACTGTTTTCCACTCAGCCTTCCCACTGGAACAGCTGTGTGTTAAACACTTATTACCAGGGTTGGAAACGTTTTGAAAAATGGCACTTGGAAATTGGAAATTGGTTTATAATCTTTTTTATTGTCTATTAATGTCAAGATTGGATGCTTGGAGATGTAGTTATGTTCGGTGCTGTAATTAACCCAAAAAGCAGATGTTTCGTTTTGCATACTAAGTGCCCATTGATAATTGTAATTAGCCAAAAGAACATTCAAACTTGCAAATTAGCTATTGAGCAAAAATGTAATCTTTGATTAACAACACTGACAAATTTTGACCTGAGATTCACTCCATGCCTCCTTAGATAGTAAATGTGGAATTAAATAAGCACAATCGGGGAGGAGCCGTATCAAGGGCAATTCGACGATAACTGAAGGAGGGGAAAGTGTCTTTACTCACAGACTTTACTCACAGAGATTACTCCCCTTTATTTGGACCAATTTATCAACAGCACACTCAAAAGTCCACCTTTCTAACCTCAAGTCTGCCACCACAACTGATCTTTGTGATTTGTTACAGAACTGAGCAATAATTCATTATTGTTTGAGTTGTCAATGCAGTCGTATCATGATGAAATAATGCCACGTTATCCTGATACAGACACAATCTAACTCAATCTAAATTGATGATAAAAAGCAAATACTAATTGAAATCTCTCACAAAATGAGATCAGAAACAAATGAGAGAGCAAGTTTTATCATGTTGTACCACGCAAATTAATGTGATGATTATCAGTTGGATATTTTTTGGCATGTGGTTTTGCTAATGTTTGCAGACATTATGTATCAGTGTCATTTTCTTTGATTACCATTTTACTTTCAACCCCAAACCATTATTAGACACCAGAGTTATGTTTTTTTAGTCCCACTCCCCAGTGCAGAGTACTCAGAAGTATTCAGGTAATCCAGATGTTCCCTTACACCATGAAGGTTAATGAACTTATAGATCCATTTTTACACAGTGGAAGTAAAAATACAAGCTGTGATTTTGCTGCTGCAAAACGCTCCAAACAGTGTTGCCCCAGATTGCTTCATTATTTCAAACTCCAGCACAAATACTCTTATGTTGTAAAAAAGTAATTTCTTTTTAAATGCTCCAATGTGTTTTCCCCAGCTGCGATCTGAGGAGACAGCAGACCTGCTGGCAGAAAAGGCCCAGATAGCCGAGGAGGAGGCGAAGCTTCTGGCCCACAAGGCTGCAGAGGCGGAGCAGGAGAGGCAGAGGTTAGAGGTCACCGCCATGAAGACCAAGGAGGAGAAAAGGCTGATGGAGCAGAAGATGAGGGAGGCAGAGCAGCTGGCCGTCAAACTGGTGGAGCAGTCTGAGAGAAGGTCTGCCAAAAGTTAAATGTTTGTTTTTAGAGATTAGCCATTGGACCAACAATATGATGATATTTTTCTTATTCTTGATGTTATGATGTTTTTTTCAGTATATAATTCAAAAATTCCCAAATCTCATGCCTGTGTGGCTCCATACAGACACACCTTAAGCTGCACCAGACAGCCTTGAAATGGAAGTCAGAAGCAACTATTTGAATTTAGAAGACTTCCAAACTCAGAAATCATTAAATGTCACACCAGTAAACTGCGCACTCCTCAGCCCTGAATTTTTTTCTTCATAGTAGCTGTTGGGGATGAAGAGGTTCAGCCATCGTTAGCGAGTTCAGCGGCTGTTTTAGAGACAGTTTCGTATTTTGCCATTTAAGGATAATTACGGTATTTTTAAACTGGGGCCCTATCTTCCCATCTGTTTGGGTCTAAATGATTATCAGGGACAAATTTTTGGGGAATTGGCCCAATATTAAGCGAGAACGCCAAAACTGGCAACTGTGCAACGGCTGCAATGTAATCCAATGGGGCATTTGTCTGCATCAAAGTACGTCAAAAACAAAGATGAGAAAATAGGGCCCAGGTTTAAAAATATCAGAATTATCCTTTAGCATTGTGGGGAGGTCTGGTCTTGTTGTGATTAGGGAGCCTCCTGCAGCCAGGAGGCCCAGGGGTGCTGCTCTGTCGTTCACCCTATGCTTTGACCTTCCCTTTACTGGATGGAACACCACAAATACCTGCAGAAGCACACATTTCTGTTAACAAGGCTTCCTTTCATGTGGAGTTACAGCACTGTTACTAACAAACTGGACTTGTGGTTCCAGGTCGAAGGAGGCAGATCACCTGAAGCAGGACCTGACGGAGGCAAAGGATGCAGAGCGGAGAGCCAAACAGAAGCTGCTGGAGATCACGAAAACAACGTACCCAGTATGTAATGCTAAGATATTGTTGTCTTTTCTTCTCATGAATGATGGGTAATCTAATGCAGTCGTCTGTGAAAACAAGACGTCTTTTCCATTAAGCTTTGTATCCGTTGTGTGTGTGTGCATGTGTGTGTGCAAATTCAACTTGTTACAGTGTTATCATTTTATCAACCAAGGTTATTAGTTACCTGCCATCCTTTAACAAATTTTAAATGGAAATTCCACCCTCTGATACTCTGTACATCAATCTGTGAGTTATTTTGTCGTATGATTTACTTTCTTGTTGTACCCACTTTCCCACAACCTGCCTCATCTACTTCTACTTAAGTTGGTAATTTGCTGTATTTATCAAGAATGTCTTTTGACAGCTCCCTCAGGATGAATGTGGCTTTTTTGTATTCAGCTAGGAGTTGTATGTAATGGGAGTAAAGTTAGCCTGATAAGGGATATTTGTTCCTTCACTTTCAATAACAAGGAAAGCAAACAAGTAGAAGCTCATGAACAAATTGTACTTTTGATTACTGGAAGAGGAATAACAGTTTCTACCTTTTTAGTATTTGATAAACTCCTTTTCTTATGAGACCTGGCAAACAAGCCATAGGAATTTGAATACGTGTTTATTCATAATAAGTTTCCTTGAGTGAACTTGTTGTACTTGCTTTACAAGTTAGAGAAGGTTTGTGATAGCTGTTGCTGGTCAAGAAGAAGCTCTTGCCTTTTGTCAAACTGACATCAAAACCTGGTGTTGATTTATTTATTTATTTTTACACATGTATGTTTTGGATTTTGTCCTCCTTTTAAACTCCATTGTAACTGCACTGGAAATATTGAGGTTATACGTGAGGTTTATATTTGTCCAGTCACTGATTGGAGTAACAACACAGCACTAAACAACAGAATGGACCCTGGGATGTAAAATAAACCACAAATAGCTGTTTTGTTTTAGTGTTTTAGGGGGGATTTTACTTTTAATGCAACTACAATGTGTCATCATTTTCGAAGTATGCATTTATTGAAATGGTGGCCTTTTCATTTAGGAAAAGTGATTCTGAGCAAGGACAAAATAATCCACAAAGAAGTAGAAAAAATCAGTGAAATAATCCCAAGCCAAGGAATCTCGCCTCGCTGATGACCACAAAGTTGAGCCAGATGCCACTGAATGTCTTCACTTCTGAATGTGTGTACCTATGCTGACTTGACACACATTTGCATGATATTCCAGCTCATAGCAGCCTACTCGACTCCGCCCGCTCCTCCTGAGGCCGGAGACTTTGCCTATGAATCTTCATCAATGCGGCATCAGTGTGACTTCAAGGACTCTGACATGAAAAGGCTGTCAATGGAGATAGAGAGAGAGAGGTGAGCTGGAGTTAAATCCTCTTTGATGACGCTTTGAATAAACAGCAGTGTGAAGATGCTGCTCCGCTTGTTTATAGTTTCTGTCACATATAAATACTTACACTTGGTCTTCCACACCTGGCCCTGTGCCCGTCCCGTGCTCTTGTAGACTGGAATACATGGAGAAGAGTAAGCATCTGCAGGACCAGCTGAAGGAGCTGAAGACAGAGATCGAGTCTCTGAAGCTGGAGGAGCAGCAGCAGCAGGCCGGCCTCTACAGCCTCCGCAATGAGGCGAGGGGATTTGCCCCGGAGCCGCACTACATACCTCACAGCAACGTAAGTATGCACGAAATTGGGCAGGAACAGACATATTCCTGATATGTATAATGAAACCATTTGAACAGATTCAGAGTGGCATGAAAATGAAGGGCCAGGTTTTTTTTAATTTATTTATTTATATATTTTTTAATCTTTCCACAATCCTGAGGCTTCCAGTCCACTTGTTTGAGATTACTGCCCCTCTTAGCATGGAGCATTATTTCTTGTCACGCAGCTGCAGAACATGCACGCATATTGACTGTCAGATGAAGTCTGTGCAGTTTGTGCAAGTTTGGTTAGTATTAGGGATGCACCGAACTTTTGCCCACCGAAAATATTTGGCCGAATGTATTTATTATGTAATGGTACAAATTGGGAAATACATGAAAAAATACCTGTATTTGGAGTGTTTCCTTATATTTGGTTTCAGATTCGCCCCAAAATTTTCATTTGGTGCATCCCTAGTTAGTATAACATTAAGAGTAATTTTTATAGAAGTTAGAATTTTGTGCATATTGTTTATTGTGAAAACACTGCCTTAAACTGGCTTCACTTCAACAGTGGCCTGTTATTATTCATAACAGACCTGAAATTACATATCCCTGGTTACCCAGGCATATGTGGTAGGCATAGACATGCTTTTGCAGAAGAACACAACGCTTGTTGAAATGACATGCTTTTTCACATTTCAGTTCTTGTAAATGGAGATTTTTGAATTGTAGTTAAAACTGTAAAGATGCTAAATCATGGCAAGGGCTGGTTAATGCATCCATATTGTGATACAAATTGTATCTACAATATGTTGCATTTCTGTTTTGCTAAATGTGTCCTTACTTTAATTATGTTAAAGGAACACTCTTAGTGTAAATTATGTTCAATTGTTACAGACAACCAGTAATAAAAGATAAGAGATGTTTTCCACATCTGGTACACTCTACATACGGTTTCCCATTCAGCTGTGTTTCAAACCATACCAGGAGTATACTTCTCCTCATAGTGCACATGTACCTTTACCACCTGTGCTTCCCTCTTTGAAGCTGCTCACGCTTTATCTTGTTTTGCAGCGAAACTCAGCGTACATGTCTCAGATGGCCTTCTTTGAAGAAGTGTGATCCTATTCCCACAAGATGAGGAAGAGGGGCACTGGCTGTTGTGACTTACTGCTTTATAAGAAATCCCTATATGCTTGGTTTATTTTTTACCTGGCAGAAACCAACACACTCACACACTCACACACACACACACGTACGGGATTGTGTGCTTTGGAAAGACTTTTTTTATCCATCCTCCACAACACTAACAATCATCATGCTTGGCTGCAGGCACAGGTTGTCTTGCTAGGTTGTACCAGCTGCTACATCACAGGTTCCTCCACAGGTTTTACATATGTTATGAACACATGTGCCATGCATCTAATGCTGATTCAGGACGCGGTGCGGTAAATGGACGTGTGAATGAATTTTGATTTGATGGCAGTGTTGTTTTTTTGTTGTGTTAAAGTATATTCAGCTGTGAGCTGGTTTGATGTGACAAGATTTAATTGATGCTTAAATAGTGTTTAGAGTTGGGAGATTGCATTTTTTCCCTTGGGGTCAAGGATTCTGTCAAAAATTTCACACAAAGCAACTCCAAGAGTCGTGGAAAAGTCATGGAATTGGGAAGATTGTCTTTTCCAGGCCTGTGGGATAAGTTCTGGTAAATTATACATATCCAGATGGTTTTTGGTTTTGATCATTTTGTTTAAAGCACCTTGCTATCCCCACAGGTGTTTTCAGTTATTTTTAAGTTAGCTGATCAGTTTGATGATGGGTGGGGCTAGACTTGTTCGAAGATGAGGTTGGCTTTAACCGAGGTCAACCCATGATCCTATTATAAAGAAGGATCTAACTAATCTAACAAGTGCAACAAAACTGAAATATCAATCAAGCACAGTCAGTACACACAGTCTAACTATCCAACATAACTGAAAACACCTGCGGGTTCCCAGA
>OMLF01010121.1:14667-25974 GCA_900302615.1 Holocentrus rufus
ACACCAGTTTCACTTTTAAGTCAGCTTGCCTTTTCGTGCCACATTAAACCAGAAAGTTATGATAGTGTGACCTGGACCCGACCTCATTTCATCAGTCTCAATATCAGTTTTATGATCTGAAATCTGGAAAGGCTGAAGTTGAATGTTGCAGTTCCCACCAGAGGGCACAAGAGACTAGACCTTATCTTCTCTGCTGCACTGGTTTCAAATGTAATTTTTAACAACTAAGTATGCAATGGAAGATGAAAAACTACAGCAAATCCTAGAAATAAGAGGAGGCACATTTAATATTCATATTTATGCTTATTTATCAGACAGCAGGTAAGAGTTAAGGGGGGTGAAGAAGAAAATAGGATGCTCTCAATCAATTAACTGAGGTTAACAGAATCAGATAAGTTTGAAGCTCATTAAAAGGTCCTGCCTTGAGGGTGTGTTCATTTCTTTGTGTGTTTTCATGCAAGTACTCAATGTGCTGCAATGTGTGATGGGGCTGCATAAGATTGGTTAACACAAAAAAGTACTTTACCGGTGTGCAGCAGCTTGTATTTTCCCACCAGCACTGGGATCCTGTCTTATCATCTCAGGCCTTGGATCGAATTCAAACTTACAGGCATAAACACTTGTCACATTTCCCATGCATCTGGCCAGCTGAAGTGGGAAGACTGTATATAAGGAATCAAGCTGAACCCTCCTGAAAGCTTTCATGATGTGTGGTGCTCTTGGTCTGCTGTTGCTGCTGCTCGGCCTGTGTGGGTCAGCAGCTCAGGGGGAAGGCGTCGGTGGCGTCGGACATGTGGGTGAGATCAGGGGCAGCGAGTTTCAGGAGAGTTTCACTGAGGAATCGACCACAGAGAACAGCATCCCCACCCCTGACATCTGGACGGAGGTGCGAGCGCTGAGAGACATGGTGGTGGAGCAGAGGGTGGAGCTGAGGAACATGGAGGCCAGAGTGAAGGACGGTGAAAGCCAGGTGGAGGCCCAGAAGGTTGAGCTGATCGTCACCAGAAGCCAGGTGGAGCAGATGCAGAGAGAAAATGCTGGTAGAAATCTTCACGACTGGTTGTTTGTAATTTTGGCCTTCTGGGAGCTTGATTTAATTAGTGCGCTTGCTTCAGCAAATAATCCACATAATACTCCTCTTACTTTCTCAGCTTTATTTATTTCTTATTCCAGACAGCACTTTGTCCACTGACTTCTCTTACTATGATTATCAACACCGTTAAAACTTTAAAATGTTCAGCTCGCTGTATCTATACTTTATAAATATTTAACTTTTTATTTCCTTTTTTGACAATGGGAGTCAATGGGGAGAGCCAGGCTTTTTTTGAACTCTTCCTGCTTTTTTATATTTTAAGCCACAGACTGCTTTAAAACTTTAAACAGGTCACATGTTTTAGAACTTCATCAGCCTAGTTAAATTTTTTGATATCTTTTGTACTTTTTGAGATATTGCAGTTTAAGTTTTAAACTTTTTTAAGATTTATAATGTCAGTGAATGGAGAGAGGATGATGTCACAATACCACAATACACTGTAGCCTTCCCTCCAGTCAGCTTTCAATATTTAAAAAAAAGAAAGAAAAAGAAGTCTTTTCTAGTTACATCATCACACTCACTGTAAACTCTCAGTAAGACTGCCACATAAATCAGAGTAGTGTAAAATAGATAGGATTACCTCAGGTAAATCCATTGCTATTTAAAAAAACTAGAGATTAAACTTAAATATATTTGTAATAAGTTTTAATTAATATAATAAGTTTTAGTTCAGATGTCATACTTGAACACTGACAAATAGATTCAAAATGGTGAGGTTAAAACATGATGTTAAACATGATGTTAAAATGACTTTTCTGATCAGTTTTTAATAAATTAAATTATAGTGAAAATAAATTATTCCTTATTTTGCTGACGACCCCCTTGAAGCTCCTCAATGACCCCTGGGTGTCCCCGGACCCCACTTTGAAAACCCCTGGTTTAATGGATTTAATTTTTCTGTCATGTTTCCACACCATCATTATTACCTGCTGCACATGTAAGCAGATGGCCATGTTTAGCACTTAGTTTGATATGGCAGCAATTCAAAGCCTTCGTATTAATTCCAGATATGCAGACCAGACTGAGCAACAGTGAGACTGAACTTCTGATTAGCCGATCCAAGATTGAACAACTGGAGAAAGAAAATGCAGGTAATATATGTATATGCTTCAATGCACAAATATGACATGATAGGTGACAGTGACATAAATGACAGCTGAATGACCATGATGCATGTTGACCTTTTTTTTTTGTGTTCACAGAGCGACCAAAAGTGGCATTCTATGCTAGTTTGAGTAATTCAGGATTCATAGGACCCTTTAACACAGAAATCACACTGAAGTACAGCAAGGTCTTCACTAACATTGGCAATGCTTATAATCCAGCTACAGGTAAGTATACAGCAGGGTACATGAGCTGGAAATATTGAACAACACACACAGTCAATTGATGAAAATTGATATTCCCCCTCCTCTTTACAGGTTTCTTCACAGCTCCAATGAACGGGGTCTACTACATCCAGTTCACTGTGTCCAGTAACTCACCTGGACTTTACGGATTACAAGTATACAAGAACAACCAAAGGATAATGTATAACGTGGAGAACAAGGAGCACGGCGGTTTGAAGTATTTCACTAATGCACTGACCTTGGAGCTGGTGGTGGGAGATGAAATTCACATGCGTCTCCCCTCGAACTACTACATCTTTGATAATGACAGTAACCACAACACTTTTAATGGTTTCCTTCTTTTCCCAATGTAAAGAAGATATTGAAAGTTGGATGTAGAGGTTTCTGCTGACTGTATGACATGCAGTGTCACTTAGCACAATGTCCCTGCACTGTTTGTCATTGAGTGACAGTAGGCTATGATGTTGATATACAGTATCTCTGCACCAAAGACAGATTTTTATATACTGTGACAAAAAAAAATGTGATTCAGGTTCTGGGTTTACAGTAATGTCAGTGCTCTCTTAAACAAACGAGTAAAATATGTTCATATAAATAAAATATTACTTCATGTTGTTGGATTATTTTTTTTGTTATGAGTGAATTTAGAGCTTCATATAATAACTTATCATGAGATGTGTAACGTTTATAACAACACATTTTGTAATAACTCTCCAAAATGTAATAAATTTTCCCTCTATTATGTAATAACACCAGAATGTTGTAATAACTTGCCATATTTTGCAATAAACCCCTTCAATGCAAAATGTGATAAATTTTTTTCACATTTTGTAATAACTTATTACATAATACAGCAACTACATTTTCTTTAAAAAAAAAATCTACCCCAGCATTATATAATAATCACTGCATTATGCAATAAGTTAGTCCAGAATGCAGAACAGTTTATTACAAGTTGCATTCAAAAGATTTCTTACAAAGTTTTTACAAAGTTATTACAATATATGTTGTTATTACATAATGTGTTGTTACAGTGTGGTTGAGCGATGGGAGCTGGTAAGTGAGATCTATATTGACATCTTAATATTCACCATTGGCACAGTGATTATATCTTAAAACAAGGTACAATTAGCAACTTTTTGCATTTTATCATACATACTGTAGGTTTTTGTTTCCGACAATAATTTCTATGTGTACATTTTCTGTAGCTTCTTCAGGTTGAGAAGTATGATATATTTAAAAATGGTCTTTGGCACAACTTGCCCCAGGGTTGAGCGATGGAATGGGGCAAGATGGGCCATATGGGGATAAAATGTTCCCCAACTTAAAATATTTATTTCAGTTCTGTTCAGTACTTTCACCGCGGCCTTTTCAGTATGCAGGGAAAGACAATCTGTCAGGTCTGTCTCTACTGAGAATCAGATTCTAGCAACACAACTAATGTTTACTTCAGTATAACCTGGTGAGAGTGTCTGTTATTTCCACAAGTATAACAATGCACAATACAACTGTCAGCACAGTATTTGTGCTGGTTTGGATGAGCGTGTGTGTGAGTGTGTGTGTGTGTGCCTGAGTCAGACATAACCTATTCGTGGTACCTCTCCTTTGTTGATTTCATTTTTAAATTCCTCTTCTGTCTATCATCTCTTGTCTTTCTGACTCTTCATTAGCGGCTCTTTAGATCCGTCAAGGGCGGCTGCACCCCTGTTTGTTTGGCATTATCTCCCCCTGGCATAATGATATGTGCTGTGTCGGATTAGAAAATAATATTTGAGTACATAAACATACATCTTACATTTGCATGAATGTAAATTAGACTGAGATAATCTGTGCTGTTGCCTGCGGGGTACGGGTGTGATATGTTGGCTGTGTGGTTAGCTCTGCTGCCTCAAAATAAAAACAGGTTTCATCCCCGGCCCTGCTCTTTTCTTCGTGGAATTTTTATGGGTTTCTTCTGTTTTCCCTCCTAAATTCCAACCACATACTGGTGCAACCTGACTTCTTCCATAGCAGCAACCTGTCCGAGGTCTATTCCTGCCTTTTGCCCAATGCATGCTGGGATGGGATCCTGCTCTCATAAATGCGTCATACAGCTAATCAGGCTCACAGTTATCCTATGACCTCATACTGGACCTTATACCACCTTACATTAATATACAATAAAGTCAAAAATATCTACTTTCATTTAGATACAAAAATCACAACATTTTTACCATGATGGATTCACTTGACAAAGTATAGCAAAATCCACATTTTTTGGCCGGGCTGCCATGCCATTCTATCCATATGCTCTCTTCCATCACAGATTAAAAAAACAACAACAAAAAAAACAAATTGCTTTTCCTAAATCTATGATCACATGATTAAATTTTGTGTGTGGTTGCTTAGAAACAAGGGGGTGGCTCATCCTTCCCTGACAATGCATGGCATACATTTCTGGCGTGGGTGGACCCAGTGTGAATCGAACCCGGTCCCCCATCATGTGAGCGCCATGTGATACCTAAAATAAAACCGCTGTCAAAGGCAAGAAACATACTGCTGGTTGTACGGGTTTACAAAAACAACTGTTGACACTTTCTCATTTCCTGTGTATCATACATAGCCTCACTACTTCTCCAGTTTTCACCAGAAAGAGTGAAAAATAATATCAGATGGGGTTCACTGAATGCTCCACAATGAAAAAAAAACTTTCATTTTGCAAAAACACGTTGAGGAAAGGGCCTCCTGCATAAGGGGGCCTGCTGCGTAAATTGGCTCGGCGGCCACGATGGATCCACTTGGATGAGATTACGATTACACACGAAAAAAGGATTTTCCAAGAACTAAGGGAAAGCGGTGACGATAAGAGGCGGAAGGGGGAGGAGGGAAGAGGAGGGAAGAAGCGCTCATCGGCGTATGATGTCCAGCAGCCACAAGTATATCAGGTTAGGGAGACGGAGTATCGTTCAGTGAGTTCATTTTGCCCAGGGAGAGGGGTTCGTTACCTCTGTGGATGTGGAAATCCTGAGAGAGTCTCCCCCCCCCCTTTGTCTGTTTTAGCTGAAATCTGTCCCACAGCATTTGGCACACAGATTAGAGCAATGGGAGCGAAGGGGCAGGGTCCATTTAGAGACTGTGAATTGGATCCGAGGCCGCGCCGAGAGTGGAATCACGTCCTGTGCAGAAAGAACGAGAATATAGACCTTTGAGTGGGTTTTTTTTTTTGCTGTGGGGGGGCATTTAAAGGAGTGAAATAATTGGATGCTGAAGTCTCTATTCAGTAAAACCAAGAATGCAAATCCCATTATTTGTGTGTGTGTGTGTGTGCCATGGTAAGTGTGTGAAGTGGGGTGGCGGGAGTTTGTCATCGAGTATATTCACAACCAAAAGATTTTAATTTCTTTCCTCTCACAGCGCACCGTGCCGAGAGTATTTACAAAAATGGGACAATTTTGCTGCAGAATTGTGTCTTGGGGACGGGCCAAGTTGCGCGCAGGTAACTGGGCAGCTACACACTCCACTGCTTCATCAGAGGTATTGATCCCCTCATGGCTACTCCGCGCCACTGCAGATGAAAGCGAGCCGCTTCCCTGCGTCGTATCACCCCGGCGAACTCGGGGAGGAATGAAAGAATGCCTGGGAAGGGATAAATAGAAATGGAGACAGAGGAGCTTAATGAAATCCCACGGCCTACTGTTGCTCTAATTGACTGGGCTACGGTTTAAAGAACAACACGGCGGGGTTTTGGGCGAGCTCATCCTCAATTAGCATCAGACAAATTGATATTGATTGAAGCTGATTTAAGGTGATTTGAGCAATTATTAAAACGTGTCACAGCTGACCTGCTATGACTATTGTTCATTTGTTTTATTTGTTTATTTATTTGTTCTTGCTGTTCTCAGGCCAACAAAAAATGAAAATGGGAATTACCTTGTGATTTTTGCATGGATTCTTTTTGCTGTCACACTAGGGTTTGTGTGTGTGTGCATGTGCTTACATGTCTATCTTAATTAAGATGAAAATCCTGTTGTTTATGAATGATAGAAGGATGAAAAAGGATGTAGACCTCACTCCTAAAGGGATTGTTTTAACACCAGGACCTGGATTTAGGGTTAAAATTAGAATTAGGATTAGGCGTAGGTTACAGTAAGAGAAGTCTAACTTACAGTTGTCACTTTTGGGCATAAAGCTCCTCCCCTCCTGCTGCTCTTTAACATTTATTTGATGACAGAAACTTAGCCACTTTAGCCAGCTAGCCACAGGCATTTGGGGCCGGCACATCATTTAATTCTGGCAGCATCATGCTCCAGTGACACGGACTTGACCTGCATACAGATCTGCTCCTCCCCACTCTTGCTGCAGGAGCCACATATGGCTGCAGAAACACTGGTCCTAAAAGGTCCAATGAGCTCCTCTAGAGCCAAAGCAGAATCAGGCTTTAATTCTGTCAAATTGTGTTTTTACTCAGATGTATTTTACTGCATTTTAATGTTGCTGCTCTAACTGCTCCACATATACCGCTGACTGGTTTCAACTCGAACAGTGCATCATATTTTACATTTTGCATATGAAAGCTTATTGTGTAAAGTACAGAAATGGATAATGTTCCCTTCTGAAATGTAAACAAATTGGAAATATTCAAGTGAAGTGCCAGTACCTCAAAACTGTACTGAACTGCAGTATTTGAGGAAACAAATGAGACAGGGATGACAACAGGGTGTTCATCTATTAGACCAAAATTTTACGAGGGAAACTCCCTTGTAATATCCCAGTTGCAGATAACAGCATATTGCAAGAACAGAGCAATACCGGGACAACGACAACATGACAACGCAGGCGCAGGAGTTTAAGATTAGTTTTGGGTTTGGATTTCACGGTTAAAATCACAATGAAACAGCATTTTGTGAGACTCTTGCTCCCTTAATTTGATGCATTTCCTGCTGAAATGGGCTCTTTAGGCAGGACATAATGCAGAAAGGCATCTTTACAAGGAGAAAGGCAGTTTTGATTTGATGGGAGCAGCAAAAATTGTTCAAAAATGTGATGCTTTTACTGGGTGAACATTTTGCTCACGCCTACTGGTTCAGCATAATGGCACCACTGAAGACACATTGTTTTCCAGGATGTCGAAATAATAAGATTTTTATGCTAAAAATACACAAAAAATCTAAATTCAGTGAATTCTTTGCCACTTATTGTTCAGTGGATGAATATGGCATCTGGCATGGAAAATTAGCTAAATAGCGGAAAAGTCATTTTTCATTTCATTGTGACTTCAAAGTTAGATATATAGAGATGAATCTGTGTGTGTGTGTGTGTGTGCAGATATGCATGCATGCTTGTGTGCAAAGCAGTGGATGCATCTTTGTGGTGTGTTGCCGAATGCCTGTACATGGTATCGTCCGCCTGTGTTTACATTGTTGTGTGATCCTTCTGAACGTTTTTTTTTTTTTTTTTTCCTGCTGCTGACTGATAACACTCATTGAGCTGAAGATGGCCGCCCCTCTGGACCCGTGTGCCCATGCAGTCCTATCAGTCTGAGGCAGAAAGCTGTAGACAACGCTAAGAAACAGCATGCACTCACACGCCCCACACACACACACCCATGGGAATATGTGTTTTTTTGGTGTGTTTGCATCTGTGTGCTCAAATTGACACACGGACACATGCATGTGTATGTGTGTACGTGTGACGTGTGTGCACAGGCTCATGAGGAAATGTGTGTGTGTGTATGTGTGTGTGACTGCGCTATTGGTCTGAGACTGGCAAGGTCAATGCTTCAGTCATATTGTCCAATGGGATTTCTCTAATCTGTCAAAATCTTGCATGAGCCGACTGCACTGAACGAATGACAGATGTAGACAGACTGTTTTATCTATCTACAGGGGTTATGGGACTAAGATTTATGTATGCGTGCATG
This sequence comes from Holocentrus rufus, assembly GCA_900302615.1. Lineage (NCBI taxonomy): Eukaryota > Metazoa > Chordata > Actinopteri > Holocentriformes > Holocentridae > Holocentrus > Holocentrus rufus. The sequence continues at coordinate 23,009 of OMLF01010121.1, forward strand.
GCGTGCGTGCATGTGTGTGTGTGTGTGCATGTGTGTATGTGTGTGGATAGGTTTGGATATGTTTGTGTCAAAGCAAACCTGCCCAAAGGTATTTTTGGAAGTCAGCCAGCAATGTGATCCCTGATGTTTTAACCACTTCTCCACCTCAGATGGGACTGAACCGACAGCAAAATGACGATTTTGCTATTTATCCTTTCCGTTTTACTCCAAGAAAATGAGAATAGCAGGGGAGACAGACCCTTTTATTTCAGTTCAAACGGGCGGTTATAGAGCTTTTTGGTGCAACTCACAGAGAGCAGCCTCTTTGGCTGATAAACTTTGTCAATGAGATGCAAATCCATGCAGCACCGAGGAGGGAAAAAGGCAACAGAGCTGTGCTACTGCACACACTCAAACACACACACGCACACACACATACACACAGAGACAATACATACAGACATGGACCCACACAGTCACACAGTAGGACATGAGATCACAAACAGGCACACACATTAAAGCTTAACTTTCTTCTTCAAACACTTCAAACATACATGTATTGTAACACGTGGAGTGCATCGGAAAAAAATGTGTTTCCTCTTCAGTGACTCACACACTGTCGGTGTCGGCTGCAGCACATGGAAGGGTCTCTGCAATCCCTTGCACAAATTGAATCAAGCCAATCACACACACCAAATTCAATCATTTTGCAATACAGATTCCATGTGGGACTTTATCTAATAACTGGAGGGGTTCTATTCCCAAACATGATATATCCATTTCAGAGAAAAAATATCATAACCCAAAGTTACAGTTTTTCAATTTATTCAATCTCTCTGAAACAAAGGGATTTGGTTTGTAAAGTGTTATCATTCTGTCAGTCAAAGACAGACGCTGAATGTGCATAATGTTGGGGCCACTTTTTGCTCTTTTCATGAAGTGAAAATGGGGCGAATCCCGGGAAAGGCAATTATCCCTCATTGATTTCCATTACTGAATCTATACCAATTGAAATGCAGGTGATAAGGACAAGCAGGTAAGTTAGAGATACAGTTTTAAAGTATCAGATAATTGAGGTGCAGAAGGGGCTGCAACTCAATATCAGTAAGATGTCACTAGTATTTTCCACACGCAATATAAATTATACAGTATTGCTTAAAAAATATATGTGCAGTTTATTTGCAAACGTGTAACAGTGTCACATTTCCTGTTGAAATCCTTCCCTATTTCCCTTTTTCCTTTTTTTCCCCTATCATCAAAGTTATTCCACAGTAACATATTTATGATAAATTGCTACACTGAGGATTTTGACGGGAGGGAAGTTGGTCACATGGTGAACGAGAGCCGCCGCATCACTGAGCACCGTGACGGGAGTTTGAGGTCACACCACATTTTGCTTCGCTAAGCAGATCTGATGAAGGTGGAGGCTGTGTCAGATTACATATTGATCTTGTGTGTGTGTGTGTGTGTGTGTGTGCATGTGTGTGTTCACGTTTGCGTTCACTTTTGCACCTGAAAGCCTCAAAATGAATTAAGGTGTAGGTCATTCTAAGACAGCATGCGCCTCAGGTCATGACTGTCATTTGCCTGTGGCTCATTGTGTGTGTGTGTGTGTGTGTGTGTGTGTGTGCAGATACATGCCTCTGCATGTCATGTATTTAGCAAATATTGGATGATCAATTCTCATCTGCATGGACAGGTGGAGGATGTGAAGGTCCTTCTATCTGTCACACTGCCTGATAACATGAGGTGACTGTTGATTTGATGATGGATCAATACATCAACATGTTGAATTAAAGTATATGGGGGGTCTCTAATTTAGTTGCAGATTTTTTTAACAGATTCTTGGCTCTGTGGTCCACACTGCAATTTTATGGATGGATAGAATGAGAATCAGAGGCTGTAACGCTGCCAAAAGATGATGCTAATTTCGATGCAAAAGTTCAATCAAACTATCTTTGAGCCAGTGTCAGCCTCGTTAAGGGGAACCCTTAAGTTCTCTCTTGATCACAATTTAAAGTTTTAATTAATCCCTCAGGGATTTTTCCGATTTCAATTGCACCAATTTGTCTTTTTTTTCTCTCTCCTAATTTCTTATTTTTATTATTGCCTCTTATTATCACTGTGCAAAGTAAATGAACTCAAATTAAATCAGACTTGGTAATTTGGCTTTGAGCTCTTGAGCTGTTGGTGCTAATCCAAATTTTTTTTTCAATGTCTCAGATCACAAGAATTTGAAACAAGAATGATTTTTTATACAGCAGATTTTAATTTTTTCTAATGGCGGTAATATTTGGTTTATGCACATTCCCCCAGTGTTTTGTCATTTATTTTGATTCAGATGTTGAAAGCGAGATCTGCCGTCTCTATCGTTTGATGTATCTTCTTGTCCTCAGAACGGTGCCGGATGCGAACATTTTAAGAAACAAACTCCGTGCCCTTCTGTCTTCCACACTGTCAAAATTTCAGTTCGGTTTATCTCAAAAACAGGCGGAGTGAAGGCAGTCTGAAGGAGATGATTCAGCAGAGGAAGAGGCACGGCGCAGTTTGGTTGATGCAGACGGGGCAGAGCAGCAGCCGGCTGCCCTGCCCCGTCTCCTGCTCCTGTCAGGGCCTGACATGTGTGACAGGCTTTTCCTCATATTTTTAGACCATGAAATGTTTGTTTACATTTGTGCTGTTAGAAGAGACAGCCTAAAATAGATTTGCATTCATGTCATGAGAAGTTACAAAACTTCCCAAAAAGCTTATCTCCGTGTCACACCTTTCAAAAACATATGCAAATAAAGTTCAAATGGAGATGGGGAAATAAATGCCAGATTGCAGCTTATCTTTAAGTGATTTAAGTGGCTGCAACTGGCAGGGGAGAGAGAGACATAGAGAGAGAGAGAGAGAGAGAGAGAGAGAGAGAGAGAGAGAGAGGGAGAGTGTGTGTGTGTGTGTGTGTGTGTGTGTGTGTGTGTGTGCGGGCGTGTGTGTGTGTGTGT
>OMLF01010122.1:0-10838 GCA_900302615.1 Holocentrus rufus
AACACCTTACCTCATATTTAAGCTTCCTTGGATTAACGTGGTTCTGCAGCTTTTCATCTTCCTGAAAAGGGTAAAACTGAATCAGCTGTGTCATATCTCAATAGCACGCATTATCAAGGGTAATTCCGGTGTTTTTGAACTGCATTTGGGTCTAAACGATCAATAGAGCAAAAAGTTTTGGAATCAGTTCAGTATTGAATGAGAACATTTTAACTGGCAACTGCACAACGCAGCTGTAACGTAATCCAATGGGGCAACCCGGTTGTGTCAAAGGATGTCCACTCAAAAGTGTTTGTTTTTGCCAGTGTTAGTATCCATTTGTAACACATCTAGCCACATCTTTGTGTCCACTGAACGTGTTCCTATCAAACAATGGTAGTATATGAAATCTGTGCGAAGAGTGGCGCGGCTTTCTGTTGGCCCAACTCAGAAATGTGCAAACACGAAACAATGTTTATTTCTTTAATCTTTAGAGAACACTAAGCCACGCTTTGAACTCCAACTCTGTAAAGTTTCCACTCTCCCCCAGATGGCTCTCTGATGTTTACACAGTTGTCTTTCATGAACAACTTCCCTCCTGTGAGATTTCAGAGCAAGGCTTCTCCTTGAGTGAGACTTCTGCTATACATATCTATCTCTGACCATAATGTTGTCATTTACAATAATAATCTGAGCATGTCAGTGGCAAAACAAGCACTTTTAGTGGACGCACTTTGACGCAACCCAGTTGCCCCATTGGATTACTTTACAGCCGTGTTTCGCAGTTGCCGGTTACAACGTTCTCACACAATACTGGACCGATTCCAAAACATTTTGTTCTTGTTAATCATTTAGACCCAAAAACAGGGGAAAATGGGGCCCAGGTTCAAAAATACCGGAATTACCCTATAAATTCAAACATAATGTTCTGAATCTATAAAATCACAAGCAGGGATTGTTTCTTGATCAAAACTGAAACTATCTTACGCAATGGCAGGACAAATAAGAAAAAAGGTGGAAAAAAGAATATCTGGAAACCTCTAATCAACTTGACTAGTTGAAGTATGATTGGGTCAATCCATAATTATAACTGGGAGAAGCATGCAGATTATGGAGTTTTTTTAAAGTCTCATTGTGAAACACAGAGTTGGTGAAGTCTGGTCTTACCTCATCTGTTAATCTAACAGAGCTACAGTCGCTAACTTCCTCCTCCTCCTGTGGGGTTAAAGAACTAAATTCAGTTCTGGATAGGGAAGGCGACTGTTTTTCTGTTGTTGTTTTTTTTTTTTTTTTAACTTGCATTGAGTGTGCCATGGGAGCTCATGGGTTCAGAAATTCACCATTTTACAACCCAAAGGCCCATTTTAGATGCTGGATGGTTTACTGCTAAAGTGGCTGGTGAAGTAGAAAAGGCTACCAGCGACAGCCAGAACTGGCCAGCACCACAAAGGGGCAATAAGTTTGATCTTTACTGTCCCATAGCACAAAACCACCACAATATATCCTCAGTGGGTTGATAAAAGTTAATGATCAATACCAATTTTTTTCAGTGAATGAAATTTCAAGAGACTCCCACTGCTCTCATGTTCACTGTATACCTGAGAGTTGGACAGTTTTAAGATACAGAGCAGCTTTGCAACTACATCGCTCCCAGACAAAAGTGCTTAAAACACAAGCATGACTCAGAAGAAACATGCACAGAAACATTTGGTGTTGGAACATAATTAGTGTTCTTTGTAAGCGTAAGGGCTAAATATTCTAACAGCAAGCATTGATGAACATTTCTCTTCATTCTTGTTGGGACGATTTTACACATCTCTGACAAGAAAACACAGAAACAAAAATGCGAGATGATAAAAGTGAATTAATAATATGGATTAATTAGCAATAATATGAAGGTGGGTGTAGTGAAACAGCAAAAATGCAACCACATGGTCAGTTTAGATGCTGAATAGTCAGAAAGAACAGAAAGCTGATAAAAGCCACAAGCTGATGGATTCTTCTCTGGTTTTATCGGCCTTCAGCAAAGTTTATTAGAGTACCAGCTAATGTCTGTGACTGTTACCTTGAGGGATTCGGAGGACACGGACAGCTCCACGTTACTGATGCCATTCAGGAGATTCAGCTTCCGTAACCTTCTCTGCACTTCCTCTTCAATGTAAGCATTTATCCTGTTATAAAAAATGGATGTTAGACAGAAAACAACCAGATAAATAAAATACATAGGATAATTCAAGAGTAGCCCAACCACCATGTTGATCAGCCAGCGGTGGTTACCTGTCATCAGAGAGCGGCAGCACTGAGCCCCGGCTCTGGATGGAGCTGACTGACGAGCCGCTGTGGCCACTTTTGTCATCGTTGCTGACAGTGACAGTCCTGCTGTTCCCTTCCCCCTCAATGATCCTCTGCCGCAGCTTCTGAATCTCCCGCTCCACTCTGCAGGAAAACGGAACACAGCTGGCAAACATCTGCCAGCTAGTGGACGCTTGTGTGTACATGTTTCAAGGATGCGCCAATATTTCATCAGACTACCAGTGTTGGTCGATATTAGAATGATACCAATATTGATTTTTAAAGCTATTTTATTTTCCTACTAACATTTAGCAAATTGTGAAACTGGCACTTTAGTGACCTTATTTTTTTTATATAACTGCGAGAATAAAACTAAAATGGTCTCATGTTTAAGAAGACTTAATCACTTTAAGGCAGGTCTTTCTGAAAAAAGAAACTTGTATTGCTTCTGAGTTTGTACTAAAATTCTTGCAAATATGCATATCAGTATATGAGTGGAAAGATAGCTGATATCATATTGGCCTCAAAGAAATATGTAAAAATCAGCATAACCCTGGTATTTTTGGCACACAGGTTTGATGGTGTTAGCGCTCTGCTTGATAGTGGAGGAACAAATCCTCAACAGAGCTTTAGTTTTGGAGATATCAGAACATTAAAACTTTGGTGTATCACCTCCATCAAACAGATGCTGCAAAAGTGATGAAACTGATTGATGAATTATTGACTCATCATGAAGTTACTAGCTGATCTCATGTATTTTTTCCCCAATTCTTCTAATTTACTACCTTCTGACAGAAGATCAGGATATTCTGAGATATGTACTCCAGACTTTGTTCTAGTTCAACACATCAGACAAATAAAGATGTTTAAATATGTATAAAGAGCACTGACCTCGCCTGATCCAGCTCAGCCCCGCTCCTTGAGCCTCCCAGCACGGAGCTCCTGCGTCTCTGCTCCTCGGACTCAGGCTCCAGCGAGGAGCTGCGCCTCAGGGCCGAGTGCCTCCTCTCCAGCCGGGCCACCGCCTGCTCCATGGCCTCCCTCTGCTGCTTCTCCTTTGACTCAAGGATCTCCTTCTCCTTCCTCCTCACTTTCTCCTCCTGCCGCGCCACATTGGCCGTGAACTCGTAGGTTTCCTGCAGCTGCTGTAGCTGCTGTGCGCTGTGGCAGTGCAGGTTCAGCTTCTCCTCCTTCTCCTCCAGCTCCTTCTCCACCTGGTACAGCGTGTTGTCCAGTCCTGGTGGGCCGTCACAGTTCCCGTTGCTCCCGCCGCCGCTGCGCTCCAGCAGCTCCTCGGCTCTCTGCTTCTCCTCAACCAGAGCGGGGAGGAGGCGCTCTGCAAGGCTGGCCAGCTGACGCTCCTTGGCCTGCAGTCTGTGCTCGGCCTGTCTGACCAGCTGCTCTTCCTGACAGACCGCTGTGGCATCCTGCGCTCCCCTCTCCTGCGCCTCCTTCAGCTGCCACTGCCGCTCTCTGTGGCTGTGGGCAAGGAGAAGCAGTGCAGCGCGCTCTGCGGCCACCTCCTTCTCCAGGTGCTCCCTTTGCTGCCGAAGCCCCTCCTCCAGCTGGCCCAGCTCCTTCACCTGGGCCGCCTTGAAGTCTGTGTAGCAGGCCTGGGCGGCTCGCGCCTCCTCACCAGCCTCCTCCCCATCCGGACGCTCCCCGGCCTCCTTTGCCCGGAGAAGCGCTTCTCTGATCTCAGCCAGCGCCTGCTGCTCCTCCTGCAGGCGGCGGGCGTCTTCCCGGGTCAGCAAGGCGGTGGCCGCCTCATGTCGCTCCCTCAGCTGGTCCTCCAGCCTCCCCACCAGGCTGAGTTGCTCACGCTCCTGCTCCTCAAGGCGCCGCCGCTCCGTCTCCAGGCGCACCGCCTGCTCCTCGCGCTCCCTCTTCAGCCTCTCCAGCTCACGGTAAATCTCTGTCTGCTCCGCCGCCTCCTGCTGCCGGCGCTGCTCCTCGTCTTGCACCTCCTCTGCTTCCCGCTCCTGCTGCCGCTTCCGCTGCTGCCGGCGCTGACCGTCTACCTCCTCGATTTCAGAGCGTCGCTCCTCCTCGAAGCGCTCCTTCTCGGCCATCAGGTCCCGCAGGCGGCTCTCAATGTCCTGGTTGCGGCGGCGGAGGCTCTCTTCTTGCCGCAAGATGCGCTGCTGCACCTCCTCCGATTCCTTCCGCTGAGTCTCTACCTCCTGCTGCAGACGCTCGAGCTCTGCCTTCTCACTCTGCTGCTTTGCCTCCATCTCCTTTATCATTCTCCTGCAGAAGCAACAACACACACACATGCTATATGGAATACAATGTAGCACATAGTATGATAGAGACAGAGATAATGAAAGAGATAATTCTCAACTTATTGCAGTTATCGTTTTAGACAAGTGGTGTGTGTTATAAATCAACTCCACTTAACTTGAATGTTTAAAGTTTTTCAAATTTCAGTCCCTGTGTCACATCACCAACAGACAATATTTATACCTTTTGTGTTCCAGTTTCTCCAACTCTTCTCTCTGCTGTCTCTCAAACTCCAACCTGGCAACAAAAAAATCAACATCCATTTTTTCCCCCATAAGCAAAACAAAAAAACAAAACAAAACCAAAAAGAACACACACAACACACACAGAATAATTCAGGATTGAAAGCCACATCCACTGATGAAAATGGAAGCTGCAGTCCACATGAAATAACAAGCTCCAATGAAGGAACAGATGTTATGAAAAGCAAATGACTGTCAAGCATGTTTCGTGTTATTAGGCATCAAAGAGGTGACACAGGCAGGCAGGGTGGTGTGCAAAATAAGGAAAACAGGTGACGTGGGTTGAGTCTGAGGCTGGACTGGTCAACACACAGCTCTGCTGGACAGACTAGACAGTTGGACAGGAAATGGACGGACACTGCGGCTTGGTCTACCTGAGGAAGACGGGGCCCTTCTCAGTGAAGAGACTGGCGGTGGGACAGGGCAGACACAGCACTAAAGTCAGACTCTGACCAGGAAGTGTGTGAAGATGACAGAAAACGCTTTTCATATTGAAACAAACCAACCTAACTATTCATAAAGAGTTGATGTTTTCTGCACTTGTGGTGCAAAAACCACCACAGGCCTGACAGATCTTTCCACACTTGGAGGTTTAAAGAAAGCAACTTGGTTAGGTTTTTCCTCTTAAATTAGTTACAATAAATATTTCTAAACTGAATTTGATGAATAATCCCCCTGATATACATCACTGTGCAACAGGCTACCTGCAGGTTTCAGAAAGCAGAATTTAAAATGTTGCCTGGAATTTAATTTAAGATCAGTAATAATAAGCATAGAACAAGAATAGAAACAAAGCCAGCAAAACCAGCCTACTCCTGAGTGAACATGGCTAATGGATGTTGTGAAACTATACAGAATGAAAAATGGGCTGTTTGAGCTTATTAACATTATTTTTAATGACACCTGTTTTTTGTTGTAGTTTTTATTGTAAATCTCACATTCACAATATCTGACTTTTTTTCCAATTTCTTTCTTTAACCACTTTATTTGTGCAAATAAATGAATTAATCTGATCCATTGCATCAGATTAAAAGCTGAGGAGCAGCACTGGCCTGAGGGGTTTGATGCAGAAAGACAAGATGCACCGCAGGGACCAGGGTGATCACCGCATGCAGCAGATTTATACAGTCTCATCAACACATCAACACACACCCATACACAGTGCTCTACTACTCACCCAGGATTGTACAGCATGACAGTGGAGAGGTTTTCACAGGACTTGGACAGATCCGTCATGGACAGGCTGAATGTGGACAGTAGACCACTCTAGGAAAAAACAACAACAACAGGGTCAGCTGGTCAACTTCATGTCAAAGCTGTAAAGCACTATTTAACCCAGAGGAAGCATACAGGGAAAAAGAACTGATCCTTGAATTGAGCCCTGAGAAACACCACCGATGGAGGACTATGAAGAGACAGAACCATTTTTTGCTATGCTGTCATAGCTGAATTTATTTTTTCCTTTTGTTTATTACTATCATTGTCACCTTTAGTTTATTACTGTTTTATTTCACTTATGTGACTTTTTTTTACCTCTTTTGATTGTAAAGCATGTTGTTTTCAAAAGAGTTACATAAATAGAGCTTAATATTATTCTTGTATTTATTCATTAATTCAGTCATTTATTTTGCACATTGGCAGCCCAATGGCCAAAAAAACCCCAACAAAAAAAACAGAACTACTCCCTCTAACTCTATTGCCTCTCTCCCCTCTGCAATATATTTGTCTATAAAAGACTTACATTGAGCAGGATAGTACACATGATTGATTAATAACCTCAACTTACAGGACGGCTGAGTATTAAAGTCCTTAAATTTCTTTAACTCTCACTGCCATTTGGCTTTGTCATCATGCAGAAATGCGTAATGCATCATACTGTGCAGTTGATATTGCAGCTGATAAAAAAAAACAAAACATAATGAAGCATGAGGCATGTTCCTGCCAGGAAAGTTCAAGTTCAAGTTCAAGTTCGTATTTATTTAGAGCCCAAAATCACTGTACACAGTCTCAAAGGGCTTTACAGGCCCACAGTTTACAAGAAACAGAATAGGACGACACCCCCTGACTTAACCCTCATATCGGGCAAGAATAAACTCCCCAAAAAACCCACTGTAAGGGAAAAAGGGAAGAAATCTTGGGAAGGACCAAGGAGAGAGGGGGCCCCTTCCTGGCCAGCCAGGAGTGCAACAGGTGCCGACCAAGTGGGCAATTATATAATCAAGTGGGCGAAAGCCCACTCTCCTCCTGCCTGAGGATCTCAGGCTGTACACAGGCTCATACAGGGTTAATACATCCAAGATGCAACTTGCAGCCAGACCAGAAGTGCCTTAAAGGTTATCTGTAAAATCTTAATTAAATTCCAAAACACAATGGGACTGAGATCAGATGCTCTTCTCTGCTGCAGCTGCTTTGTGATATAGGCTGATAAAACAGGTGGAGCTTTAGATCAGAAAAATACAAACCAAAAAAAACAAACATCCAAATGCAGATTTAAAAGGAACATTTACACTTACCCAGAGTGGGACAAGACGTTGGATACTGTTTTCGTCTCTGCACATTCACTGGTTCGTCACAGTGGTTAGCATTTTGTGTTAGCTTAGCAGGAGTCATTAGCCTAGCTTCGTCAAAGTGAAAAAATAAACCTTGCAGCAACTTCAAAGCTGTTTTATTTACACAATGTATCATGTATACTGGAAATACAATTTTTTTTAAATAAAATAAAAAAGAGAGTCAAGAAGTTAGATAGTTGGAACTGTAGATGTTATTACCACTGACTATATATGTTCAGGGTAATAGTTGTGTAAATAAGACAGCTTCGGAGTTGCTATACGTTTTTATATTTTTACTTTGATGGAGCTAGGCTAATGACTCCTGCAGACTTCAAGTCTTTATGCTTAGCTAACACAAAATGCTACCCATAAGAACCAAACCAGTGGACATACAGAGGTGAGAATGGTATTAAACATCTTGTCTCAGTCTGGGTAAGTCGGAAAAAGGGTATATTTCTCAAAATGCTGGAGTATTCCTTTAAACAGCTGTATTATTTTCTGGCATAATATCTCACCAGTATACTTTGTATGACAGGAAGTCATTTTGTTTTCATCAGTCAACCACTGCCTGAGCTTTAAAGGGGGAAAAAATCATTAAAAATTGAATAGGAATGAACCAAGTAAAAAAAAAAAAAAAAAAACTAAGTCAGATTAAAAAATTTTATATTAAATCCGATATATATAAATGTGTTGTGTGAAGCAATTTTACAGAGGACACCATCCTCACCATCCTAAGATGGAGACCTGCTCACCTTCAACCTGTCTGAGGATGTGCCGCTTCGCTCTGCGCTAAAATAAGGTCTCACCTTTCGTTTCTCTCTCAGTTTGGCCGCCTCTTTCGGGTGGTTGAAGCGAAACATGTTTGTCCTGCCGAGCAGAATCACAGCACCTGAACACAACACAGCACAACATAACAGATCTGAAGAACAGACAGATTCACTTGTTCTGCTAAGGAGCGTGTTTTCACAGCTTTACTTTTTATTGTGTAACACTTTTTACTGTCACTGGACAGTAAACTAGAGCCCGACTGATATGGATTCATGACACATGGCAAAGAGAGTTAAACTGAAACGGGAGACATTTTGAGTCATTGTTAATTTCACAACGTCGTTATAAACTTACATGTCGGCAAGCTCCACTCAGCCCACTGTAATGTTGCCTGGCTGTGGCTTACTGCTGTATGTTACTGAGAAGACAGCAGTGGGGACTGAGGATTGAATGGAGTCAGAGCTCCATGTGTTGGACAAACAGCCCTAATTTTTACACCAAAATATCAACAAATTAATACTACTTCTGCTTGAGTAGGATATTTTAATCCTCTCCTCTTACCTTGGTTCAGCTGTGATGGCTCAGTCACCTGAACTCCGTTAACTGAACACTGAGCTCTGCTGAGAGGCACCAGGGTCACCGTGCCATTCTGGTTCTCAAACATGCAGTGTTCACTCTCTAGGTCCAGACCATGGAGGACTGAGGGCAAACACAGAGAAAAGGGGATCAGTAATGCACCAATGCTGCTATTCACTGCCAGTGAACATTAAGTGTTGTAATATAGTGTTAATGTTATTGATATAGCACCCACTGTAAGATGGTATTGAACTGCGAGACTAACGTTTAGAGAGTACCAATCATCATATGTGTGAAAAAGGCAGAAAACCACAAGGTGTTGTGCATTTTGACACCTTGTAAAGGCTGGAGGAATTCTTCCAAATCAGTCTCAGCCTTCTATCAACCCCACATCTAGATTTTCCACTTTCAATAAAGCCTTTTATTTTTACCTTGAATTTGCTGGTTACTTTGTCCAAAGGAAAGTGAAATAAAGCTTTGGTTTAATGGGCTTTCATTTCAGCCCATATGGGAAGAACAAAAATTTGAAAGGCTGCATAGACCAGTGAGGACCTTAAGAGCGATGCAAGTATTACATTTTACTATCATTTTTCCTTTGTTGTTTTTATGTCTAATCTTCTGTTCCCCTGGTGTTACAGTGACAGTTTACATTTAGCAGACGCTTTTATCCAAAGCGACGTACACATGAGATTTCAAACAACACAAGCAAGGTACTAGTTGAAGACCACAACAAGAGTGTCATTTAGCAGCTGCAGTATGTAAGCAAGAAAAAGAAAGTGGAAACTTAATTAAGGTTACAAATAAGTGTGAGGTTAAAGCTGAATGATTAATAAAGTGGTTAATCAAGATTTTGTTAGGACTGTGACAAAAATTTTGGCAGCTCCGGGCTGCAGTAAAATGGATTAAACAGTCTCAGCATGAATAAAATAAAGGCTCGATATTTTTATTTGGGGACTTTTTTATTTGGGTTATTTGGGGACATTTTTTGAACAGCCTAAATCAGAGATGGTCAATGATGTTGTTGCAGTTCCTGCTGGCTGCCAGTAGATGTCAGTGACAGTCACAGATTACATTCTGCTGTTTTGTGTGACTAAATTAACTAACAAGTGATATTTCATACAGGCTCTTGGATTAATTGTGCTTCCCTAAAGTCCTGTTTTAATTAATTTCAATGTGCAGACAGGCTGATACAACAGAATGTTGTCTGTCACTCACTGATGTCCTGCTCGGTGGCGGCATCGTCTCTGCCGACATACGTCCTGCCCTCCTGGGGGGAAAACAGAAAGGAAACACGAAGTCAGACACATACAGACCTGGGGCCCATTTAACAAAGGAGGTTCAACAAACTCCGAGTCTAACCCTGAACCCTGAGTTGATCTACCTTGAGATGGGAAACTCTGAGTTTCCGGTTTCAGAGCAGGTGATTGGAGTTAGTTCAGTCAACTCAGAGTAGGTTAACTCAGAATTAAGCACATGCACCACGACTATATTAAGCCAACATCAATGGAGCACCGATCCAACAATTTCAGGATGGCACGTGATGAAAAAAGAAGCTCAAGTTATTTCACCCCGTTAGAACTCGAAGTCCTTATGACGGCATATGAAGAATATGTAGGGCTGCTCGATTGTGGAAAAAATCATAATCACGATTATTTTGGTCAATATTGAAATCACGATTATTTACAAGATTATGTCTTTGAATTTGGAACAGCATTTATTGAACATGTATAAAAAAAACACTCCTGTTAAATATATAAAAATATCTTGTAATGTAGTAGTAAAAAATAACCTGTTGTTGGAGGACTTTCTATTCATGCATAGTAGTGCATTCAAGTTGACTACATGTTCCAAGCGCCATCCAGTGGACAGTTGTATTACTACTATTATTAGGCTATATGACGTTGGTTAATTGTCGCATGACATTTCAGTAATATTGGATTTATCTGTTCTGGAGTTTGAAGAGAAACAGTTTCATTCTCATACAGAAATTGCCTTTCTAATATCTGGGGGGTTTATACATCTAGGGAGTTTATATAATCCTTATTTGCGTTTGGAGAGAATTTGTTATTTGTAGCGCATTAGTTTTCTTGATGACGTATCTCCTGGCGCATGGGTGAATATTTTCCTTCCGGTGAATAGCTTGCCTGAT
>OMLF01010123.1:0-25257 GCA_900302615.1 Holocentrus rufus
TATATATGCCAACAGACACCACTAAGCATGGTGGTGGATCTGTAATGGTATGAGCCAGCATACTGATTGCTCTGCATGGCTGTGTAATGGCCGGGGAATACGAGGCCATTTAACAGAAACAGGTTCACCCTATGGTGCAAACACTGTTCTCTCATTATATTCCCATAATCCAAGACAATAATGCTCCCAGACACATTGTTAAACAAATTCAGGAGTGGTTTCATGAACACCAAACACCTTACATGGCCTCCCTTTCCAACAGATCTAAACATTATTCAAACAGTGGGCTTTTGGGAGTGCAGAGTGCAAAGAAGATTTCCACCTCCATTGCTAAAAGACCTGCAGGGTTCTCCTGAAGACAGATCCAGCAGCACACTACACACAGTTCATGTGTGTGATGCCATTCCTAAGAGGACTGAAGCTTTCCCTTTTTTAAATAGGCTATTTTATTTTGCAGTTACAAACAGGTACAAATAAGACACTGAAACAGCAAATAATGAGTAACACTGACTGACATGACTATACCACTCAAGGACACCAATAAATTCTCTGGCAAAACAAAAATACTTCTGACATTAAAACAAGCATTGAAACTTGTCTCGCCATTTATGACAGAAGTTTATATAATATTTCTCATTCTCCAGGATATATCACTGTTGTGATCCTGTAGATCTGCAATAACATCTACTAATGCTCTGCATAATAAAATACACTGGAGACTGTTGTATTGGTGATAGCTGATGAAAATGCTGGGAAGAGTGCCTGTACCAGATTGATCTTGTACAACTCTAACTATTCCCTCAATTTATTTACAATGAAGTATCAGAGGCTATTCAATAAATAACATTGTTTCTGTAGTTCGGTTATTTAAAGTACAAAAATTCTCAGCAAGCTCTTTATTGTGTTAAGCAAAAACATGCCTGTAAAATTTGAATTTCAAATGAGCATCCTTTGAAGAGAAAAATCCTCTTACAGCTGAAAGAACTGGATATTTCCCAGTAGGGCCTGTGTAGTGTGGTGCAGTGCAGTGATTTCTTGGGGGTCAGACAGAAACATTGGGTCAAACAGGTACACAGAAGACTTCCCCTGAAAGAGGATAATGGCAGGGGGGGTCACAGGAGAACATGTTCCCACACAGGTCAATTGAACAGATAAATGTTGGTGATTGAACATGTCACCACAGTGGAAAGCAGAATTACCTTCTGACAGGCAAGTTGAAGGTTTGCTAATCTGACTGTGCTCTTGGCTAATAGAGCTAATTTGGGATGCAATGATGCCCAAATGAAAACAAGATTAAAGCTATGATAGGAACATCTTTTACTGCAAGATAAGAAAGTCCTCTGACATGACCCACAGTGGCTCTATAGGGTAAAGTTCACAGCTATAGGTCTCTTTTGTCAGGAGTTTTCTCATCATCTTTATGTTTTCTTTTATTGCATGGTAATTAAGATGAAAGGCTGACAGTGAATGGACATAAATTAAAGAAAATATTAATGATGATAATGTCTGAATTTCCCTTTCGGCCTCTATTCTGCTGTTAGGTTTAGCACTGTCAAGTTATAAGATAAAGAAAACTTAATGTCATGTCATATCTAAATTAAAGGTAACACTTTTAAACTAAAATTTAAAAAAAGTATAAAGTGATAATTAAAGATCCAAGTTTCCAAATTACATGTCTGGAGATACAATGGGCAGTTAATGACATGTTCAGGATTACTACACTGCATTCTGATTCATAATAGACTCCAATTTTGTCTTACTCTGAGAAATGGTCCTCTCCTGACCTGAGATGTTCAAAGAGAGATTTAGAGCCAGTGGAGGAACAGTGCATGAGAGAACATAATAATTAGCAGCTCAAATGTCACCGTCACCAAGGAACAACCAATTAAGCATGCAGACATCATGTCTCAGCTTTGCTCTATCTAGGACACTGGCCGGGAGAGACAAATACTACATACACATATCTTTCTTAGAACTTAGACTGGCACTCTGTGTGCCTATGATAAAGTAGATAGAAACAATCATGGTCAAAGCTAATGTCTGTAGGGGATATAACCCCCTCCTCATCCCTCCCCTGAGAGGTTTCCCAGCCTCCATCCTTCCCAGAGGGCTCCAGGCTCTAGGCATGGCCAGGCATTGCCTGCCCTCCTGGGATATGAGGCCCCTCCTGCTGGAGGGAAACTCATCCACTGGAACAAACTGCAGAACTTCTGTCCTCTGCGACATCAATCGGCCCTTTTACAGTCAGAGCTACTGTACAAGAGCAGGGAATTTATTACTATAAGTTAGAAAACACGGTATATCAGTGTGTGTGTGTGCGCAGCATGTTGTATTCTAAATCTTGCGTGGTTTGTGGGGCTGAGGTAAGAACTTAATGTTGGCATGTGTGGCATGTAGCCTGTGTGCAGTGTAGTGTAGTGTAGTGGAGCGCTGTCTGGGAGCACAGCTCAGCAGAATCGACTGCACTCAGGTTTACACACAGCTCTCATGATTAGATTCTCTAAGGGCTTCAGTAAGATAACACTTGTGAGGATAAGCCTTTGTATGGTGGGGAATGTACAGTATGCATGTGTGTGTGTGTGTGTTTGGGGGACGGGGGAGGTCGAACACCTCGCCCAGTGAGCATGTAATGTTGTTGTCAAGGCCACAGACACCTCCACAGAGAGCAAAGGAAAATGAAGGTTGACGCTTTTCTCTCGCCATTTCTAAGCAGATTATGTCCCCTCCATATTGAACTCTTCCCAGGTGTCTGTTGTGACCCCACCAAAACACAAACACACACACGCACACATGCACGCGTACAGCCACACACACACACAGCAACTAATGTTAATCTGGAAAATTCATCACAAAGGTTATAATTTTACAGTCAATGTGTCACGGTGACCCATTCATTGCCGGCCACTGAATCCTGTTGAGGCATCTTTGACGTCAGGCGTGGAGCTTGTAGACGGCAGCCCTGTTTGTGGAGGTATTTGCTGCAGGGTTCACCACTGCAAAACATAACCCCTGTTGAGCTAACAGTATATTGCGCATGATGTAAAGTGGACTCATGCATGCTCCGGTGGTTGTGGCAGCCAGGGCTGGTACATCTACACGCCACGTCTCCATCCTGAGGCCCAAGACACCCGTGTTAGCACTAAATTGACAAAGCAACTAGATGTGACAGGAGAAGTCATAAAATTGCATTTTGTAGGATCAGTGTTTTTCCCTTCCTCTCTTTTCCCTCAGCACTTCAGAATTAGATCATTGTTCAATTTAAAGCAATATGATTTATCTAAGGCTGGGTCCATGTTACCCACTCGTTGGGTTAAGATGGAAGAGGATGGGCAGATGCACAGAACGCCGTGGCCTCAGGGGATGGAGTGTGCAGATTACACTAGTGAGATTTGCTGTTGTCCTAGCCACTGCGTAATATAGCAATTTCTGTCTTTTGTCTATGATGAATACAGCTTGTGTTCATCTTTATGATCCTGTGAGTGACTGTAAGATGTTTCATCAGCGTAGATACTTTCATCAGTGTCATTTCAGGCTGTTTATGTCTTTCAGGTGAAACATTTTCCAATTTTTCTGCTAAGACATTACACCCAAAGTCAATGACTGTAGTAAACCCACTTTGGCAGCACGCAGGGACAATCGTTTTTTTGAAAGATTGAACTGTTTGCCACCGGCATTGGAGGAATTCATAATCTGGAGGACTATCATGTAGTATGCCACAACACAGTTATGCATGAATTCATTATAATCGAATAATTGTTGCTTCTCAGGATAGAGCCTATAAAGCCTCAATGGGCTTTGCGAGGACTCATAGCTCTTTTTTGCAGACACTCCAGGTTGTTTGAAATCATGGACTCCGTTTCTTTATTGCATGAGAGAGACAGCCCTCCAAGCTGAGATGAAATGTATCAATGCTAGCTCCCTCCCTCCTCCCCTAATTTCTTGGGTGCTACAGTACGACTAGATTGCAGTGAGGCTCTATGAAGCATGAAGCCCTGGCTGAATACTAGGTCAGCTAACAATCTCAGGCTACACAGATACAGTGGGGTAGTTTCATATTGGCCCACACCTACTGCCCACCAAATTGAGACGACAGATAATTGAAAACACTGGACTGAAGCTGTTTGTGACTCAGCCATCTCAGCCTTTAACCAAGAAAAAAAAAGAAAAGGGGAAAAAAAGAAAAGAAAAATTGTCCTCTTGAAAATTGACCCCAGAGAGTTTCCATTCATGTTGAGGTCAACATTATTATCCAAAAGAAAAAAAAAAAGACCATTAAATGAAAAAGGCACGCTCCCACTTTAAGATGTAACTTTAAATAGGTTTTTTCATGCATGTCTTGGCATGGCTTGAACAGTTCATGGTGTTAAAAGGCCAGAACCTGTTCTCAGAAATTGCTGTATAGCTTGATTGTGTAAATTATCTGCTCTTTATGCAAATCCACATCCAACTAATTGCTGCTGATTGCTGAGCTATCACTGGTTGTTGGTGTCTGACACTATCACAGAAAGAAAAAAAAAAGAAAAGAAAATGTACCGTGCCAGTTATTGTCTACCATAACATACCACCCCTGTATAATCAGATACCAGGGCAAACTTCTCAACATAGATATCATGGACCCTAATAAAAAAGAATAATGTGATGAATACAATATCTGTACATTCCCCTTTCTCTCAGACAGAGGACGAAAGCCATTTCTGTTCGCAGTAGGATTCTCCATAGCTGCAAGCATGCATGAAAGGGATGAAGTAACATTTGGCTGCTCAATTAATTTTAAAGGTTTTTACACTATTAAGCACAATTTATCCAGCAGCTATTACAGCCTTCCTTCTTTCGTTCCTGCTTTCTCTTTGATATTTTTGTTGCACTAGCAAAATTCCTCTGGTTTAATCTTGTGTATTAATATGCTGGTTGAGTGTGTCAGACTGTTTGTTTGCCCAGTCTGTTTGCAGCAGAGCACGGTTAAATTTCCCTGTACTTTTTCTGTTGCAGCTACTAGAAACGCTGCTGCTGCTAATACTATCATTATGCTTATGATAATCATAAGCATAATCAAAAGCATATTTCAGTAGAAAAAAACATCTAAACAACACAGTAGTTTCAAAGATATTTCTGTAAAAACTTGTCATCTTTTTTTACACTTAATTGCATGATTAATTTTCTTCTTTAATATTTATGCATTAACATTTAGTTCTGTTTCTAAGCATTGCATCCTTTTCAGCTGCATTGAACTGTGTGTAATCTAAACGCTCCACTCTAACACAGGCAATTCTAAGACTTTTAAAAACAGGAGTAGCCAAGGGGGGTGAATGCAGCCTTTGGACACAGCCTTCCAAGAAGATATTTTTCAGTTATTTTTATGATGTCAAAACATTCTGAATAAGCAACAACTTTTAGTGGTCTGTGACCCAGAAATATCCCTCACATGGAGAATTGAGCAGGTCGGGGGGGAAATGCTTGTAATATGCCTTTCTCCTCATTTGTCCTACTGTCTACTACAGCTAAAGAGTAAATTCCCCCTCCTCTTCCCCCCAATCTATTGTAGATTACTGGATTCCACCCACATCCACATGACTTGAATGCAGTACAGGACACATGGCTGGCTAAATGACTGCAAACACTGCTTACATCAAATCAAAACATCAAACTTTGTAAGACACGATCCAGAATTTATTTGCGTATTTCTGAATTTGCCTGTTAGAAAGATTTTTTTGACTCTAGTGTTTACAGACATTATGGATGTAAACAAACAGTTAGTGTCAAAATAAATGTAAAAGGCAGACACTGATTTGTGCCTGTTTTCAAACTCTGTGACAGGTGCGGGATGATTTTTGAGTGTGACTTGGTTCCACAGAGCCTTGTTTATTGGCAGTCATTTACCCAACCATGTCTTCAAAACCTCACCAGAATAATTTATCGGTTTGCAGTACACAGCACAATTCTTATACAGATACACTTAAATGCAAGGAGATAGTACCACTGGCTGAGGGAGGGCTGGGAAATGAGATATCCAGTCGGGTGATGTTACATGTTCTAAATTTTCAATGGCATACAAAAAAGATTACTGAAATATTTAAACAAAAAAATGCTGGCCTAATTGAGGTTTTTGATTTATCTGCTACCTCAGGCATTACGTTCAGTGTTGCGGAGATACATGATTCAAAGTTAAATTCAAAGTGAAATTACCTTCCACTATCTGATATGCCTTTGTTGATCTGAAACCATATCGAACAATGGAAATGAATTCAGCAGTATCCACCTTTTTGTGGGGAAATATCCTCCTACTGTAGTTCTTTTCAGGCAATGACTTCGAACTGGCAGTAAGTTAAACATCCACTGAATGAATCAATACTATTTCATTTTTTTTCTTTCTTACTTAAGATATCACATTTCGTTTGAAAGGACCCAAATCATAACAACAAAGCCGCATAATGGGAAAGGGCCTATGTCAAGTGGAGCTGCAATGAAGGAAAAAGATTAAAGGATAATTCCTGCTTTTTGATGTGATATTCAGACAGTTCTGTGGCTTTTGAATAGTCAAAGAACCAAAAAACTGGAACGCAACGTTTGGCTCTGATAGAATAAAGTCAACTGTGGCATTCCATATTTGCCAGGTGCTTTGGGAAGGCAGACTCCAAGCCACACCACAGGTTCTGTGGCGGAGAGGAAAAAAAGCTTTGACATTTCTGAGCAGCAGTGTCAGCTCCGCAACTCACATATCATTTGCATATTTTTGTATGTGAGGTGGTGCCAGTCAAAGAAGACAAAGCAAACAGAAGTATTCCACAGTGCTAGATGACGCTATGGCAGAAAACTTCACTTCATCTCATGCCGTGTATTTCTGAGCACAAAGCGTGAACTCCAATATTTATATTTACAGTTATTTACAGTACAATAACACATGATGACAAACTAAAAGCCCATGATATCCCAAGGCGATAAAACAATAGTATGTACTATACTATAAAAAAGAACAAGTGAAGAAATCTGAATTTCCATCTTGGACTTAATCTGTTCACACTGCCTAGGGCTTGGTGTCCATCCTCGGGGGAGCCCCGGCAATCCCCTGGCTCTCTCTGGAGACCAGCACAGAGAAATGTGCAGCAGAATGGAAATCTCAACACTCGCAGTCCTCCCAGATTGCTATTGAAGGCATTTACAGTACACTCGGTAGGAAATGCAACCAAGCATTGATAATGAGGGGGAGAGATGGAGAGAGAGAGAGAGAGAATCAGAGAGAAAGAAACACACAGAGAGCGAGATTTGCTGGCGAATTTGCAAGAACACACGTTACATGAGTGGCAAAAGTGAACCCTGTTTTTACCCTCTAGAGTTGGCTATTAGGAGTAGCCTTTGTGCCCCAACCTTTTGATGTCGTGTTAGTGAGCTCGTGAATGACCGGTGTGAGGGGATTTCAACATCTCCCGCAGATGCAGGAGGAGTGGGATAAAGAACTCAGCAGGTGTACCTAAAAGGTGCAATAAATTGCTCGGGAGAGAAACTGAGAGACAAAGACGAGGAGGGGTGGAGGGGGGGAGAGAGAGAATGAGAGGCGTTCCATTAAACAATTATCAAAGACAGGCATGACATGCCTAGTAGGGCTGATTGCATCCCCAGTGCTGGTAACAGGGGGTTTTCAGAGGGAGTACACTCTGCAGATGACTGCATGATTTATAGATGAAAGAGGATCCAAAACAGAGCGATCAGTGCACAGATGAGACCAGCTACCAACTACTCCAGCTCAGATGTTTGAGGGCACAACAAAACTCAGCATGACCATTGCAGAAGGGGCAGGTGCAGGACAATTTTATAATGGCTCCCTCCCCACCTCCCCTAAAATAATCAGCAATTAAACAGCCATTTCTGCCATCACTCAGAGTGTGGGAAAGGACTTTAGTTCTTGTCTTCATTTGGGAGAGCCGGTAAATGAGCCAGCATGATCAGTGAGGAGTTACAGCCATTTAGGCATATCCATCGGAGCAGTTTGCAGCCACGTTTCCCCTTTGAGCACATTCCTGCACACAACCACCCTCACAAATCTTTTGTTATCGCTGAAGTGGCTGCTGTGAAGCCACTATACCATGTGTGATACGCCTGTTCATGCTAGCCAGGGCGGTGCGTGGGGATAGGAAGTAGGACCTCAGAGAGTACATTAACCCACACTGATCTGCCAAATACAGCAGCAATTTCACACCTGAGTGGACAAAAACATGACCATTCATTTTTGCTGGTGACAGGAAAAAACGGTTTAAAGTCAACCATCTTGTATGAGACACCCCTTCCCTATCACTCAAGTGAGATTTTAAAGAGGTTGTGGAATGGATTACGTTTAACTGTAGCTTATATATTTTTCAATTTAATTAACCTTTTTTTTACAGCCATCATCTATGTTTTGATGTTATTCTACAATTTAGCATGATCGCTTGACACTGTTTTTATTATGACTGACTTAGTATTTAATTGATGTCTCGTCTAGCTTGGAAAAAAGAATATTATTCAGTCTTTTATAAGCCATAATAAACACAACATAATCTGCATCATTTGTACACAAATGCACATCCTATGTACTAATAATTACTATGGGAAAGCAATACTATTTACTTTGCTTATCTAGACAAAGTAAAGAATTCATCACCAAGGTTAAGAAAATGTTCATGAAATGCATGTGGATCTGTGGTCCTCGAGGGCTGTGGCAACACTGGGCTGGGTCAACTCACTCCACTTCTGCACATAACATTTGCTTTGAATTGTACAGGAAAAAAACTCGTTTGTTCAGGATTAAAGGGCATGTGTCAAGTCACATTGGAATAATGTGAAGTGAGATCGATGTTTTGTCACACTATCTCTGCACAATGTCTGTTGACTCAAGCTCTGTACCATCCCAACAAGTCAAAGCTCTGTTTTTATCATGGAATTTCTGCCTCATTGAGTGACAATGTATGGTACTGACAGCAATTTCTCTTTTGATTTAACTCATTTATTTGTGTGCGGCATTTTGCAGCACCTGCAGTAATGTGGACTGAGGTTTTAAGCAATAATTACTATGCAGTGAGAATCAGGCTAAATACTCTTCCTATGTTTAATGGCACATGTTCAAACAGAGAAAATTTTGATGGAATGACTTAATTGATAGTATACACACCAGATTTTTACAGTAGACATTATGTTGATAGGCTCTACTTTATTGTTGCTTTTTTCCCAACCTCTCCACATTTTTAATCTGCGGCAGCTATACAGACTTCAGTAATATGAACTTTGAGTTCACTTTGCAGAAGAGGAGTTTTCAGATCCTTTGATGTATGATTTCTAGTGAACAAGGGCGAATATGATGTACATGAGAAAAAAAGACGCCAATTAAGGAAGGCACAGCACTCCCAGGGTCACACTATTATTTCTTTGAGAGCCACTCAAACTCTGACAAAGGGTTATGTACTGAACCAAACCCTGAGGCTAGGGCAAGCTTAAAAGTGTGTGTGTATGTGCGTGTGTGTGCATGCGCGCGTGCAAGTGTGTCGGTATGTGTGTGCATGTGTATAATGTATCAGACACAGCCGAGGTCTGAGACTGGACAGTAACAAACAAGACAGTCAGAGGTGCCACTAGTGAGGGCAGAAGGGTAGCTCTGTTTCAGGGCGTTAGATTCAGCGTTAGCCCGGCTCCACAACATCCTGTCTGCCATGGACAAACTTTTCACTGTCTGTACTTTAATGACTGCCTTAAAAATACTACCAAAATAAAGATGGTCTTAGAGACATGAACGGTGTTCATCCACAGTGGTAACAGTCTCCAATTTCAGTGTTTTGTTTAAAAAGCACAGTTTAACGCGAAAAGTGGCACTACAACTTTCAATATAGTCAATATCACTCATTTGTGCATGCACCATATTTCTTCCGGTTGGTGACAGGGAAAACATGTTTTTTCCCCCATTGCTAGAGCACCAATGACTCTATTACTCTGTTTTGAAGGAAAAACATCACAAAATATTGCCAAATATTTCCTCCACAAAAACTGCATTTGCTGTTGTTGGCATTGCTAGCTGTAGAGACTGAAGTGTGAAAGACTGAAATCTGCCTCAATGAGCACAAGAAGACAGATGTTGACATCTGATAGCCAGCAGTTCCTCATACTCAGAAAGCCCAGCATTACAAAATTAACCTTGGGAAGACAGCAGTCTCAGCTGATACTCATTTGCTCATATTAAACTGCCCTTAAATGTTCTTATGTACTGTCAACACCACAGAAAAAAAAAATATGGCAAAGAGTGGAGAGATCATGCTTTGCTTAAGTTACAAAGACTGTTATTGGATTTTTTTTTCTGACGCCTTCCCATTGTAAAAATCTCTACACTTCCAGTAACACAGGTTAGACAAAACTCTGTCCGATAAAGGAGCTATTTCTGAGTCCCTGTGACTTTTGTTTACAAGCTTTGGTTTACTTGTAACTGGACAATGTGAACGTCAACAAAACAAATGTAAAAATGCAACAATGTAAACTTCAACTATGGTAGCAAAGAAAATAAACTATAGTTGTGACTGCACCTTTAGATACACAATAAAGGATAAGCAATTTCCCTGCGGGGATCAATAAAGTTTTCTGAATCTGAATCTGAATACATCAGAGCAGGTAGCACTGAGGAGACAGCAGGTAAAGGTCAGTTACTATATTTTGAGTCTATCTTTATGAAACTATATATTGTTGTATGTATATTCTTCACAAAATAAAGACTTGTGGGCTCAGTATTTACGTAGTCAAAAAGTTTTTATCACTTAACTTGGCTCTGTTTAAATCTTAAATCAGCATAATAAAAAAGGATTTTGAGGGTTAGGCTTCATGGAGAGATGACTAGATTTAGCTGAACCACAAGACAGGCACTGCTGGTTTTATTTCATACATTCCTGAGTTTGAAAAGATAAACAGAGAAAAATAATGATATTTGGCTAAACCTCTGAAATGGAAGAGGTTTTGCAATTGCTAAGTTACGGTTGCTATGGTACAGAATAATTAGAGAGTCTGCACATGAGGGTGTGACTCAGCACTATCAGTGTACAAATGGGAGCCAGTGAATAAACATTAAGAGGATGTGAAATAAAGCATTGTTTATGCAGCTGCTGCCTTGGTCGAGTAAGTGGCCTATGCCAGCATCTCAATTCTATTCCTGTTCTTCAAGACTGTCCAAGGAAAGGAAAGCAAAAAGAGGAGAAACCAGCTTTCATGGTTGCTTATATAAATGTAGATGAGAAGTCCGGAGTCCTTAAATCAGTGGGAAAGTGAGTACACCCTCCAGATAAGATGCAGGGAGTTTGTGCTGAGCTGAGAATATGCAGTGATCTGTTCAGAGCATTGGTATATTTAGCAGACATTTAAGAAGCATGTGATGCAACAGAATCACAAATGGTTGAAAGATGTACTTTCTGTTTTGTGATTTTTGTGGGGTTCAGTCTATAATTCATTTAAAAAGGGCAAGTCAATCCTACACACTGGCAGTTAACATTAAAATATGACTCATTCAGCACTCCTCAACTGCTAGGTTATCTCTTATCTTTTTGCTTTGGTTTTCTATTTTACATTTTAGGATGAACATCCTCTTGAGTGTTACAGTCTCATAAAAATCGTTGTGTATGTGAAGCCAGTCCTTAATTTTGTAAGCTACATATTCTATAATTTTCACTTTTCATTTTAGAATGAATATCCTCTCCAACCTTACAATTCACTTAATGGTATGTGAGAATTTATGTCCCCAAGGATTTCTTCACGCTGGAGCTGTGTAATAACCACACATTGAAAATGCAGTTCCAAACATTCATCATCCCCTGCACTGCTATGATCCAGTTTAAACACCAGTGGGCTTTGGCAGCAAAGCTGCAATAAAAGCAACTTGACATTGTGCTTGTCACATGATTCCCAGCCTACAATAGGCTCATGTGGCAGCTAAGCACAAGAAGGATAAATCTGAATCGGCACGATAAGCATATAGGGGCACGGAGTTCCACGACAAGTTGTAGAAGACTATATTCAGAGTTTTTATTGCATCTCTCCTCCATTGCTCAGTCATGTGAACTACATAAACAAGTAGGTTTGATGCAGCTCTCTTCACATCTAAAGCAAAAGATTCAACCTCATGAAGTTCCCTATGTACTTTGGTAGAGGCCAAAGGAGCTCTACTGGGGCATGACCCAATCAATAAGAGACACAGTGAATGTTTGTTTGGGGTGTTACAAATTCCTTTGTATTTATCTATCTAATTTTGCCAACAGCAACCAATGCATCATTGTCGGTCTGGGACTGGAAGGCTGTAAAAGAGCAAGACTGAGCTAGTGCCAGGTCAATGAGCCACCTTGCTGGACTTCACAATACACTCTGAGCTGGATGAGAGCACTGCCAGAGGCACTGTGGTGCCTTGGATTACACCCGGGTGGAGTACCTAATTGATTAGTTATGTTTTTAAGTAATCTTACAACAGGTCTGCTCATGATTTAAAACTCTCATTAACTGGTGGTTGAATGCTCTACAGGTGCAAAAAACTAAACACAAGACAATATGGATATGATGAATTTATGGACCACACAATACAATAGGCCTCATGAAATTCTCACATTGAAGGTGCATTGTGTACTGCAGTAGGACACAAACTCAACTTTTGTCCTCGCTGTATAAACACTTCATGTTGAAAGTTAATACATTTTTAAGAGTATAAGCTCTATTATTTGAGAGCACAAAAACAAGCACAGCGCAAATTGCGGCTGACCAGTCTATGGGGAAATTTGAATTTGCTGATGCTTCAAATGTACAGTGTTGTTTGCAGTGATGGAACAACCAACCTACAGTACAGTGAGACATTTTAACAAGGAGCTGAGGACCAATTATTGGCTGAACAGATGTTGTGTTCTTATTTCAGGGCACAGTTGTCATGTCAACCAACAAAACTCAAAAGAGCTCATCCATTTCGCTCTTCAGGCTGACACTTATTGAGGTACAAACCAATAACAAGCTTTTGGGTTGTAATATATTACTGTTCTCTAACATAGGGCTATTTTTCAGGCTTGCTTTCACATTTTTCTGTGTGAAACAGACCACAGGTTGATGAGAAGGAAAAGAAGTAGAAAAAGGCGACCCTGCATGTCTGCCTATTTATAAACTGATATAATGCCAGCTTTTCAGAATACATTTGAAATCGTGTGAAGGGGCTGTTGACCACGGTTTCTAGCAGGTCAATTAACCAGTCAGATTTTGCGGCCTTCAGCACTGAGTTCAGCACCACATCAAGCACAATGTGCAGTGTGGGCTGCCAGTGCATCTGTCACTGAACACCAGTGCAATTCAAGTGGTCAAAACGAGCCAACCATGGCTGACCTCTACAAAATATTAAGTTTAACAAAAAATATCATCACACTGAAAAGGTTACTGAAAATGGATGAAAATCACATACAAAAATTAAGGTCAAGCTGACCATTTGTGGTAAATTACAGGGCTGTAATTCTATGTCCGTGACAACACAGTCCACTTCAATACAAATACTGTAGTTGTTTAATGTAACACTGAATTTAAATTGGGGCCTGTAGCCTTATCTCGTATTCATAGGCCACTCAGCATGCTATGAAGTATTTACGCTAAAGCCCTTTGTAAAGCATTCTACATACTGAAGCACTTCAAGTTAGTTGCACTGCCTAGGGCAAGAGAAGAAGCAGGAGGTCTCTCTGCAGAAGCCACCAACTCACTGATTACCAAAGTCCAAAAATCACTACTGCCACTACAAACAGAATGTGCACTTCATTTTGCTGCACGCCTATTACTTTGCTCTGTGTCTGTCTGAGCAAAATCTATAGGGCAACAAAAATTACCCACACGCAGATGTTTGAGTGTTTCTCCGAAGCGTTTAAGGCTTGATGTATGCTATTATAAAAGCGGTCTGACGGCGGGTGCATTGTCAGCATTCTGGCGCTCCACTGGGTGACGGGGGCTTGGGGCTGTTTGAGAACTGGCTGGCTGAGGATATGACAAGATAAAGAATATTAAATTACACACTTGCAACAATAATTACATCTTGAAATTAAACATCTACACATTGAGAGATATTACATTATTGATGAATGTTTAATGATTCGCTTGACACATCTTAAATTTGTCTTTTTCTCTTTTATTTGACATTGTAATTGTGACATATTTCCAAATTAATGACATTTTCCTTATAGCCATTTTTCAGTTGCAATAAATGCCTAAATAAAGGTTTCCTTTATCACCAACGCGGCTGAGTCGTTGGAGTGGCAGCCCTGTCGTGCTACATGAAATAATATTTACTCACAAGTTGACTCATCCCTTTGCATGACATAATAACAGCATTTTCAAAAACACAATCTTATTAGTTGCTCTCAAATTGCATGATGATGAGATGCATCTGCAACATCATTCAAGAATCAGTGTGGAATAGATCTAATGAGGTTGAATCATGCTGCAATATATTCCTTCCTCCTAAGCCTATTTCCGTGCAACATCATCAATCTCCAGGAAAAATGGGATTGGGCTGTGTGTATGTGTGGTGTTTGCTCTGTGTGATGCCATGACAAGTTCACTCAGTCCTCCGAAGAATTTAATGGTACTTCTTCCCTCTAGTTCCATATTGAACTGTCGTCCGTATTACAGACCCTTCGAGGAACACAGAGCAATCATGGCGAGAGAGCAGACAGTCCTGAGGCGCTGTTCCAAAGCTGAGCTTCATTTTAACATTGCTTTGTGCCTTGCTTCTTTAGATATATAGAGTGACAATCAGCCTGATTCATTCCTCAGGCTAGAGGATATTATTAAAGAGGGGACCAAATCAATACAACCAAAATTTCATGTTTGAGGTGAGGCAAATCTCCCAACTCTGATAATACAGCATTTCAAGTCCGCATGATGATGGAAATCAGGTGGTGCAGGAGACAGTACCAGGTCTGGTTATGAGACAGGGTCGAGTTCATGACACCAAACACACTGAGAAATTATTTAACATCACTTTTAATTAAGTCAGCCTACACAACAGCTCATTACAGGGGAAGGTTGATTAACTCAGCATATTTGTAGCTCAGTTCAGTTCATCCACTTTTATGCCCGTGTCCATTCAATCTCACCCCACATTCACTGGTGCCACTACAGACGTACATATATTAAAATGTAGATGACAGCAATGATATGGGAACTGACAGCAGAATGAGAATCTCACTTGTCTTTGTAATGTATTAGACTAAATCTCCTCCATAAGGGATACCAAATAAAAGGAGCATGGCCAGCCTCTGTCTGCATTCTTCTTCTGAAGGACAAGCCCATCCTACCTTGAATTAATGCGCTTCTCATGGACAGGCCTATTCTCCCAAAATTTATCGAAATAAGCAAGATGTCTCAAAATGCAAATATGTCCTCTGTGCACAAAAAGGGAGAGAAATACATTTTCTCCACTGCAAAAGTGTTTTGTGAAGGAAAACAACTAGAAACATGCAGGAGCTACACAATGAAATAGAGCGTTGAAAAATCAGGGTGTCGTGCTTGGGGTGCTGGATGGGCATATACATTTATCTTCAACTCAGACAACCTGGGTTCCCTTCCCAACTCGTTCCATTAAGTTTTCTACTGTGAGTGAAGTTTTAATTTATAGTTTAAGTTTTTCTCATTTAACTGTGACTAAAACCTTACCCTGCGCTTTAAAAATGTTTTAGTTGCCCAACCCAAAAAGATAACCAGAAAGAAAACTCAATTTGGGCCTTACTTTCAACATTTCATTCATTGACTGCAGAGCAATATTTACCTCTGAGTTTGGTGGGAGTGCTGCTCTACAGTAAAACCCAACAGGGTCCAGGGGAATTCAGTCAAACCCAAAAGCACCAAACATGTCCTCTTCAACACAATAAGAGCTATAGTTAAATGCCACCAGCCTACATCTGATATTCCAATTACACATTGCCTGATACTTAACTATATTATTGTATTAGATATGCTATTTTAACCCTGCAGTGAAGAACTTATAAGTTGAAAATAACTGGAGTCTTCCCTTTGTCAGCATTTTAGCTGCCTAAACCTAACACTCATCTTAACTAACATTATTATAGGTAATCTTTTCACAAGCTGCACAGGTGAAAACGATGAGTCCATTTGTAGTATTGTCACATAATTCAGTTGGTGGTGGAGTAATGTAATCTTCCCATAATTACGATCCACAACACGTAATTGCATTTTGGAGTTTGTGCTTATTTCACGATTTTATGAGATTGTGTTCGATGCATCGCCACTTGGCTCATTAAAATTTAAATGCTACATAACATGTAAAGTCCCACACTCGAGAGCAGCACTGGACACTTTGACTCTTTTTAATAAAAACCTGGTGAATAACGATTTGGATACAGTTAATTTAGGCCAACACAGCAAAAAGGCTGCTTTTATAGGTGGCAGAGAAAGCACTCTTTGTGGGGAAAAATACAGAATAAACAATCCCACTGCTGGAGAGAAACAGATTTTCAAAGTGAGAACTGTGGGGAGGGAGCCTTGACTGAATAATAAGCTGTGTGCGATATTCCAGGTCTCTCTTAGGATCTGCATAATTAATAAACACATGATATTAGGAGTACAGAGCGTTGCAGGGAAATAAACAGATCAATTAGCGATTAATATTTTTCCTATCTGACTTCAGAAGTCCCTATCCTGGCTCTATCAAAGATGATTCTACACTAATAAATCACTTGTCATGCATGTTCTTGGCCGAATGTCACAATTTTCACAGGTAGCCATGGCGACAGAGGCAATGGCCTGATTGGCATGCAATGGAAAAGGTGTAGCATTGCATTTGCGCCCTGTCCTCAGCCTGGCAAATCATCCCCCTCTCTGAGATGCCACATTGCTCCTCTCCGCTCCCCTCTGGCACACTGTAATAGCTAGATGCCAGTCTTTTCAGCTGCACTCATACTGTAGTAGATAATATTTGCTGCCTATCTCAAAATGATTCTTGGCCGCTGGGTGTGTTGTGGCCTTTGTTTCACCAGTGGTCAGCCTGCTGCCCCTCAGCAAACACATTTTTGCGGCCTAACTCTCGCCCTAATTAGCCACAAATCACTGAGTGCATTTGAAAATGATCACTAACCTTACCTATAAAGAACACCAATAAAAATGAGCAGGTCTTCGATTAAGGCATTTAAAGCCCATATGTAGAGTGGGGCAATGGAGTACATTAAGTGATTGTAGTGGATTTCCATTGACATTATGCTATGAAGAGAGGGGAATACACACACACATACACACACAATACTGCAACCATGAACTATGAGGGCTAGGGTTTGTCAGCTAAATTACTCTATTATATCGAGCCTGGTTCCTTGCTTCTCTAAATCATCACTTTATCAAGCTATTGTTTTACATTGCTTTTTACTTTTCAAGGTCCCTTTTTTTACTTTAATAATGAAAGATTATTCTAAACTCTGACTGCTGGCTGGCTGAAAAAATAAAATATTATTACAGTGTTTTTCCAAAGATGTCATGACATTATTCTTAAGTCTCTCAAGACTGGAAAGTTTAAACACTGGAAAAATAGCCAAGTGAAATAATTAAAGCAATATAAGTAAAATCATTAGGTGTTTCTCTCTCTTTCTCTCTCTCTCTCTCTCACACACACACACACACTTCCCAGTACCATACATCTAAATAATCTTCACTCTGGTACCCACTCAGAGCTCTCTCAAATCCTCTGACTTGTCAAATCTGCAAATTGTACAGTACGTGTGAGACGTTTATTAGACAGATAACTGTGCTGCTCCACAGCCTGCTACCACAGGGAAAGACATGCGGGACACTTTCCCTCAACCTCCAAATGCGGAGAATATGTCTGGCTATTTGATTAATGCTGCAGCTGGGAGCGAGATCTAATTGTAAAAGCAGGATAAACACTTTGAGTAACCCTACTCTGAGAAAGGAAGCGGTGCAAATCAGACCACTCCCCTGAGTATTGAGGAAGGAAATTGGTTTAAGGATGAGACACAGACTTGCGTACCAATGCAGGGCCCTGTCACCCCTCTCTTACTCACTGTAACCTTCTCCACCCCTGCTGCACCACCTTTGATTAAAATTTCCACTAAAAATTGGGATTGTGGCACAACTCTCTTTCTTCTTCCTCCCCTCTGTATTAGCTATGCTTGTCCTGTGAGCGCAGAGTCAGATCCTTGGATCTGATTGTAACTGATGACTTGAGAAGATATAAATCACACTTGAATTGCAGCCCTGAGATGTCAGCCATTAAAATACAGTGCCTGCTAAAGTGGGTACCTGGAATACATATGAGATGATTGGTAGTCAGCAATGCTGTATGACACCACTGGATTACCTTATGCAAAGGTGTTTGACTGAATGTTTAATATCTAGAGCTGTTTAAATAGCTGTCAAGATGTATTTCAAGTTAAGTACCTAACAGTAGCTTTGCAGGAATCTTAGCAAAGCAAGTACGGAATATACAGTATGCATTAAAAGTAGATCCTCCTTAGGGTTATAGAGATCACGTACACACAAAACAGGTCGGGAGCTGATCGAACAAGGCCGACTTCAGAAACTGGATTTAGGTGCTTGCAAATAATCCCCCGGCCTTGACCAAAGACACCACCATGCCACAAGGGGGAACTTGATGGTCACAAATCACTCCAGCCAAAAGTCAATTAAAGAGCCAGCTAAAAAGCATTTTACATCTAATTACATCACACAAATCATCCCGGACAGCACACACATGTTCACCACAGCCATTTATTTGCAATACAATGACAGCAGCCCTCACTGGAAGGCTTACAGTATTAAGCTTTTTCTAAGCTTCCATTGTAAAGGAGTTTTTAACATAATTACCTATGTCTGTGCCACTGCTGATTCTATTACTTTTTACTGCCTTTTTTGTGATTCCTTGGGAACTGATTATAAAAGTGACTTTAAATGGAAAGATAGTGCTCTTTTTAATGCTGGCACCATTTCACGGGATTACACACCATCCAACTCTAAAATGTTTTCAAGCTCACCACCCCAGGGGCAAGTACCCTGCCTGCACTCACATTAGAAAGAGGTGGTTTTAGGATATAGATTTTATGTAACAAGCCATGCCATTGAAGGTGAAGATATGAAATCGTGTTCGGTGAAATGACCTTACATGTGTGAAAGGCCTTTATGAGGGAAAAGCGCTGGGTTTTATTATTAGATGAAGCATTTACACCTCCTGCTCTATATGTAAAAGCAGGTGATGACTTTAACACTCATAGAGCTATGATTTTCTACTTGGGGTTTAAACAGGAATATTTCATTTTCATAATCAACACAAGAGTCGAATAAATTGGAAAACCCATCATTAGACGATTTTCATTTCATCTTGCATGGACTTCAATCACAGGTTTATGGTAAAACCAGTCCTGAGAGGTCTTGCTAGGCTGAGTGGACATTTATGTAATGCTGTACTCTCCTGCTTCCTGGGCAATCAAAAAAAAATGCTAAAATGCTACAGGCTCACACCAGTAAAAGACTGGTTATAGGACTCAGCAGTCACAATAAAAGACTCTGTTCGACAAGTGCCGCACATCAGCCAAAAAGGGGGAAATGTTCAAGGTTCATGAGATAAATGTTGAGGTGATTGAAGGCACCCTAACACATCACTAATTATACTTCTCCAGAAAAAAGGCAAAGTGAAGTTCCCTGTGGGAGAATACCTCCATTAAACATGATATGTGGGGTACCGTGCTACTATAAACCTGACATGGCAGTGCAGTATACACATCAGTTAGTTGCAACTCCTCCATTTCTCCTGATGGATTTAAGGTAATTAATGCTCTCCCAAATTCCCAGCACTGTGCGCATGGTTGCAGCTTTAAGACTTTTTAAAATCTTATTTCTCAAGACAACCCCTGACAAAAATTGTTATTAATGTGAAATTTTTATTAATGATACCCAAAGGTTAAGCTCATGAGGTCAGGGGAACTGATGGAAGACCTTCAAACTTGATAAAATCCATTCCCTTTACTTTTTACTTTGAAGTTTCTCCTTTGTGCAGTAACCTCTAGTGTTTATGTTAAATTAATATTGATGGAGCAGAGATGACATTTCATTGTCTGTGTGCTTAGCTGTTAAATAACTCATCTGAAGAAACGGAAATAAACAGACTTTATGATCTGATACCTCTTTTGGTTTGATATTTGCAGATCTAAAACATCATTTCACCTGTCAAATGATTTCACTTACAACTAGCACAGCACTACAAATAACACAGCTTCACTGGTGTGTTTATAGGCAGTAAAAAAATATTAAAACTCCCCGACAAACGGCAGTTCCCTGGTAGACTCACTGACCTCTTTAGATTCTGTAAAGACATTTTCGTAAGACTGGCTTATTTAGTACTCTGATGGTGTAGTTCAGTGATCCTTTCAAGAAGTCATATATACACCAACGCCGGGCCAAGCCTCTGTCTGAGTTGTCCACCACTACATTGGGCAGATTGTCAGGCCAGCAACCGATGTTTATTGCCAATCCTTTCCTCCTTGGTTAAGCACTAATACTTCAGAGGCCTCTGTATTCCTGTATTTATGTATAGCCTCGTCCTACTACCCCCAAGACACACACACACACACACACGCCTTCTTTCCATTCCTAACCTCAACCTGGTCCCTCTACTTATGAAATAATGGGAATCTTTGAGGAAACTTCCCCTATTGATTAAACTGTCACAGTCGACCAGTGTGACTGATAACTCTTCATTCAATCATGTCATGCCACGACAACAGTGAGTGACATAGAAAAACATAGAAGGGATCAAACTAGCGGTGGGGGAGGAGGGAGGGCTGCTCTGTACTGTCACCTCTGCATCACATCTGCATTGAAATATGTCATGAGCTCAGGCTGTATTGTTTCAGTCTACAAGGCATCTAGATATAGATCCTCTCTTTCTCGTCAGATAAACTACTCCTATTACCTGTCAAGACTCAACACGTACAGAACACACATCTACAGTGGCTCAAATGTGTGCTACAGGACATATAAATCTATTCTATTAATGTCTCAGGTTTTTAAAACATATATATCATCATCTTAATCATTTTATTCCATTGAATTCTATATGTTCAGGTAGGTATACATGGCAATGAAAATGCATATGCAGTAGCCTCAATTCCACAGTCCAAAGTTTTTTGTGGCCGTTTTAGCGCTTGTGTCAAAGGTTTGAAACCCTCGGCTACATGGGTAGGCTTTAAAATTTCTTAATCCGTGATCACAAGTTTCTATTCCCCTAAGCTGCGCTGAACAGGTTGTTGTAATGTGAGTCGGTCTGGTTTTGAGCATGCTGGAGGTAGGGATGCATTACTGGACGGAGTGAAACTACACTGACTTTATAAACACAACACTTAACAAAGTGCTGAGGTGTTGCTGTAACTAAGAAAATTGCTGAACAAAACATTTAATTCATGCATTGACACACAGTCTGTGCAGCAAGGAGCCGGTCCATGCTGTGACTTCTGTCCTACTGATTTAACCTATTCATAGGCCCACGGGCTTAAGCGTCGCCCATAGGTTCCGCACCCGCCTTTCACAAGCCAACTTCCACCACAACAACAAAGTAATACAACTAGGAAAGGTTACATTTTCTGAAAAAATACATGTATTTTCTGAGTTGAAAATGCCCAATTCTTCTCTCATAATGCAGTTAGATTTAAAATCTAAGCAACAAAGTATTGTAGCGACAGCAGAGGCATCAACAGCAGTTACTAGTGGCAGTACAAAGACTATTAGTAGTTCAAGTAGTGATGGTAGAAATATTAGCATAGGTAAGTTAGTGGTAAAGGTAACAGAAGCAGTTAAGTAATTAAATCAGTTCATAGACAAAAGGGCCTTTGGACAACTCAAAAATCCCCTTATCACAGCAGCTGTCAAACGACACCTTTCATCAGCACCACCGCACATAAAGCAAAGATCTACTGGCAAATGGCAAACAGAGTAACAGTTAGGCACTCCAGACATGAACTGATGCAACTGTCACAAATACAGAGCCAATGAAACAGAACATGGACAGTGAACAGTGAACAGTGAAGTTCAAAACGGTATAAAGTTAGACCAAGCCGGCTAAAAGTTACTTTTATGAAAAGAACAAAGTGTAGTACATTACAACTCTAAACGGAAACAATATAAAACAGAGAACATAAACATGTCTTAGCTTACCTTTAGAAGACATCTGGGGCTGGGGCCGGGTAAGCTAGCTTCCACTGTTGACATCGCCACGGGAACTTTACCACGGCGGTTTTCTCTGTATCTTCCTCATTTTGCTCCACTGTTTTGAGAAATCAGTTACATAAGGTGTAAGGTTATATCCTCCAGTGATTCCTTCAACTTGTCTTCATTTTCTGCCTTTAATTTTTTCGTTTTCTTCTCATTGTCATTCTTCCTTAAGTTAAACTCCCACATTTTGGCGCCAGTTAGCAACAAGCTCAACTGAGCACCTGCGCGCGGGCGGGCGTTCTGACGTAACACAGTGCCAGTGAGGTGAAAAATCAACTTCTGTTTACAGTGTTTGGCCCCAGTGCAACTCTATACATAACATAAAATGTAATAAAATTCCGCAAACAGGATTAGAAATTTAGTTGGATATCTGGATGGGAAAGATTATCCTATGTCCTGGTGATAGTGAAACTGCTGAATAAGACTAAAATGTTAAGGAAGGTTAGGAGCATTATTGGGTTGTCTAAATATCATAGGCCCATAAGTTGTTGGTAGTATTTAATGTGGTGTCTAATGATAATTAGTAGCACAGTGCAATTGGATGAAAAATAGCATCTATTGTAGTATAATTTGGGTCTAATATGGCATTGTATTTAGTTGCTAATAAGATTATAGTTTGGTAAAAATTAGAATATAATTGTGTTAGTTTATTGTCTAATTTGCGACATATTTCTAATTTCTATCAAATTTGATACAAAGTATGTACTAATTACATCTAATTAGTGTACCACAATTTCAGAGGATATTTGTAGCACTTGTTACAAAGCAATCTAGCTCTGGGGTTTTCAGACTATTTAATGTTCCGGACCCCTAAATTGACTTTGATTTAGGCATGGACCCCTGTTTTAAGTGATTTTGCCCTAGGGACACTGATATGAAAAGATATGTGTTTAGAATTATTTTTTACTGTCATAACTGAACACTGACAAACAGATTCACCTTTGAAAGCCACCGATCAAACTAATTTTCTAATCCTGCATTGTGGATCCAGGTGCTATCATGAAATTTCAAAACTGTTGAGAGAAGAAGGGGAAAACGGGAAAAAGTTTTTTTTTCTTTTTTCTTTTCTGAATTGTTGCCCAGAAAGTGTCCTGCAGTGAAGGCTGGCCTGACTGAGAAGTTCTAGTAGCTGTCCACAGATAATGCCCCTGCTGCTTGACAATCTCATGCTTGAAAATTTTAGATGTGTGGTGGGTGTACAAGTGAGGGTAGGCAAATTTGGTGGTGAAGTGCCTATTCCTGAATAAATTATCCATTGTATGCTACTTAACTTATAAATACACTTCTTCTGAAGAGCTCTTCCCTGGTAGGACAGGCCCAACCAGGACGAGGATGTTTCATGAGTGGGCACCTGCTATTCTGCTCACCAAATGTGCCAGACCCCTCCTGTCTCACTGTCCAGTCAGAGGACGACAACAACCTTTGAGATTAGTGTGTAATGTAATACATGCAATTTTTTTTTTTTTTTTAACTCTTTAGATCTCCATATCATCCATCATCTAAATGCACCAAGTTCACAGCCATTCTCTGTGGTTGTCAAGAGTCATTCTGGGAAATGTAGGAAATAACTAAAGTAGATAGGCACAAAGCAGGTTGAGGTAAAACAATTCCACTTGAATAAATTACAGTACTCCATGAATAAGTGCTGACTGTAATGCACTGATCCAACATTGTAAGATAATCCAAGGACAGATGTTTTAAGTATTCCCTAATTTTGCTGTGGTAACAGTAGGCAATTCAATTTCAATACTTTGCATAGCTAAATGTGTACAGCTTCAAGAGCAAATATCAGCCTTCAGTCAATAAAGTTGCCTACCTGTATATATGGGTGGTTTGTGCAAAGAAAGAGCCTTTAAACAATACCTCTGTTTGGAGCTTTTGCTATTACCTTTGAGTTAGAAAATTACTGGATGACGCAGACTTTCCCAGTAACCAGACTTGTTATTTCAATATCAATTTGGTGTCATGTAGAACAGCATATCACAAAGGATTAAGGTGAGAGGGGGAAACTCTGCAATACAGATATGACAAAATATGACAAACATGAAAGAAATAGTGGATCCATCTCATTTGTTTATTAAGATATAAAGCAGGCACATGAATATGGAAAATAGTGTGCAGTAAAAAGTCAGCTCTCAATAATTTCCACAGCAAAGTAGTATGAACACTCCAGATTTGAACTCTAAACGTCACAGCAAAAGACGTAAATCAACAAGAAATACTAATCACGCTCCAAACGTGCTCCAAATGCTTGAGTTTACAAAAAAGAAAACAAAAATTCCATCTGTCAAATAACCTGGCATGCCCATTCTGCTATAGTTTACAGATGTCAAATGAGTGAAAAAAAGATTGAGCCTCCACATGAAGGCTGCAGGATTTCAAAGCCTCATTGTACACAAATGCAGCACTATGCAGCAGAGATGTATGACTGGAAAACAAGCTACAAACTCCTTTCCATTCCACTGATTTTAGTTAACGTAAAAGGTCTTTCTCTTGTTAACCACTTTAAAGCTCCGACACCCTCAAAATTGTTTCAAGGACTTTAGTAACAACTAAAAGCAGACCCTTTGTGTACTTCGCAAACAGCATAACTGTGCATAAAAGTAAATTCTTGATTAGTGTTCAAGCTTAAGGCCTGGGATTTAAACAGAAGACAAATAACAGTGAGCGGAGGTTAAAGCCAGTGGAACTTCCTCCTTTCCCCGCCCACCCCTAAGCTGTACAGAGAAAACATATTGATCCCTCAATTTGGACACATTCTTAGACTGTGGAGGTGTTTAGTCTCACTGACAGTTAATGGGGCCTGTCAGCTCTGGAGAACAGTGACACATGGTCTATTCATTGTTTAGCCCACTTAGTTCTTCAAGACTCCTAGAGCAGTTGAGGGTGCACTTGCAAAGACTTGCTGACTGGGTGGACCTAAAAATGTAGGATGCAGCACCTGTACCAGTCTTGTGTAGGAATACAGAGGGTTGGGAAGACTGAACTCTATTGCCTTTGGTTTGCTGCATCGAATGAACACAA